>NW_019014624.1:269419-282144 GCF_000150535.2 Carica papaya | reverse complement strand
ATGAAGGATTGATTGTCAGAACATTTCTGACAACTATAATTTATTTGCCATATTTTGGGTAAAATAAATCCTTGCATCTATGATCAACTACATTACTGATAGCTATTTTGTCGACTAGGAATCATTCTTATAATTGATATAGTTTCTAACTTGCAGTCAAGAGTTCGGTTTATATTACTTTGTTTATTTCCTATTTTATATTTTTCATTGATGTTGAATCTATACAAACCCTCCTTTGTTTGCTTTTTATGCGTTGTCGAGGAGAATATTGGTTTCTAATTCCCTGTGGATTTAACCCTTCTTACCACTACTATAATAGTATTTTAATTGTAAATTAGGAATTTATTTTTGATGGATTCGACACCCATCACAACTCAAGATGGAGCTCACAACCTCATGAGTTTAAGAGGTCACAGTTTGGGCCTCATGAATGATAAAGGTTGGCAAGGTCCAAATAAGTGGAAATTAAAACTGAATTGAAGTTGAGAGAAGTCCACATAGAGAAAAGTTTGGGATAGATCCAATTCAAGGTGTAGATAGTTATATGGATGGAGTACCACTATGTCAAGTAGAGCAAGGACAAGATCATTGACCAATAAAGTCCAGAAAGACTTTCAAGTTCATATTAAAGGATATGTCCATAAAGAAACAAGTATTGGGCTAAACTTAGAAGGCCTTAAAGATGGAGGTGCGAATGATGTAGAACTCAGAATCAACAGTGGAATCTAAAACCTCGCATATAATATCAATATGCATAAACTTAAACCCCTAAGTAAACCCTCCTTATTTAACCCACAATCAACAATGTGAAGGCAAACTAAGGTAACTAGAAAATAAAAACTTCTAAATTAAAAAGACACCACGAGCTTACCTCTATAAGTAAATCTAATTCCTAGTCAACGAGACAATTGAAAAACCTCCCTAAATATTACTCATACCGTATTAAAAGAAAAATAATTCTGGAATTTGATTAATTTCAAAGTGATGTATGACAACCTAATGTTGAGGCCTTTATATAAGCATTCACCTGAACTAGTTCTACTTGAACTCAAAAAGTAAAATCCAAGAATAATTTTAATTACAACTTTATTTAAAAAACTATCAAAATAATAATTAGAAAGACATAAACCAAGTAGAATTAAAATCCTTCTCTCTTGACAAGTAGTGGTGTTGTGGCTGAATTCTCCATGGTTTATCTGACTTGGATTTGGTCTTTAATATTTAATCAATTTTTCTTGTAGAAGTTGAGTTGAAGATGCTTTAAAATCTTCCAAATTGAAGTAGAAAAAAATTCATTTTCCATGATAAATAAAGGAAAAAATCTATGGGAAAATATAGGAGAAGATCGAGGAGAAAATCCAAGAGAAAATCTAGAAAAAAAATTCAAGAGAAAATCTAGGAGAAAATCAAGGAGAAAAATCCAAGAGAGAATTTAGGAGAAAATCTAGGAAAAAAATCCAAGATAAGATCTTTTCTTTCTTCCACTAAGGGGTCCTCATGTTTTTTTTTTTCTCTTGTGGCATTATTGTTTTTTTCTCTGATGGCATCACTTTTCCTTTCTTTAGGGGATTAATTGTCCTCTTGATTGAATCCTCTTTTCTCCACGTCATCACAAGAGTGGCCCTCCTCCTCTTTAATTAAGTCTTGACTTTTGATGAAGTAGGAGGGAAGAAAAATACTCTTTCGTGTGAGATATCTCTTCTCCATTAAGAGTTTATGCCCAAAACATATTCTTCTTTTGAATTTTATAACTTATTCCATGCTATGGAGAAAGCTACTTGCGATTAAGAAGAATAGTGCAAGAAGAGAACAAAAAATACATCCTACAAAGAAAAGAACTCACAAGAAGAGTTTTAGAGGGGAGAGAATTCTCGCCCACATGAGAATCCTACCCGATGGAGAATTCTCACTTCTCTTTCTTTTGGTGACCAAATTAGAGGCAAACTAGGATTCCTTTTTAATAGAGTTGCAACAAAATTAGTAAACTACATGCATAAGAATTCTACTTCATAGGGATGTTCCCGCTACACGCGAACCCTTTCCTTTAACAATCTCAATTACGGGCTGTCCCTATACTCTGTCCGGTATGAGCACCAAATTATTAAACCTCAATACCCCGTTCGGTATAAAGGTAAAGTGGGTCGTCCCCATACCCTGTCTGGTATGAGCGCCAAATTATCATGTCTCCATACCCCGTCTAGTATGAGACAACGTTTATAGTAGGGTTCTTTATGTACCAGGTCCGTCCACCATCTCTCAGGATATGCAATAAGGCTGTCGTCTTCATCTATTCATTTTCCCACACAACTTTCTCATTTTCTGTTAGTCTCCATTTTCTAAATCAACAATAATCACATAAGCGAACAAACATACATCAAGGAATATGATCATATCTCAATTTTCCAACTAAACGGTGGCACGTAAGGCAGCAATACATGCATTCAAACCATAAAATTGATAAATCAGATACTATCATGCTTTTAAACTATAAAATAACTCAACAGAAATCAACAAAGAACAATTTATGGTTCTGGCTCCATTGGCAATCCGTAATCAATTATGAACATTTATTAAATTCACATGAAATACTATATTATTATTTATTTAAACTTCAATTCTATGATAGGGAATAGGGTGAGGGATCCTTACTTGATTTGATGCTCGAAAAGCTAGGCTGTTCGACTGTGCCTAGGGGCGACTCCTGGGTTGCCTGAATTTTTCTTCGGGAATTAAAATGCACTAATAGTACCTACAAATGTTCCAAAAAAAAAAATTAGTCCTGAAGCTCGCTTGGCCAATTTCAAAATTTTAGCACAGCGGCTCTGCCGTGCTCCGGCGACGGCGCCGCTGCCCGCTGTGGTCTGCCTTTGATCCGCTATTTTCGGCCATTTTCGGCTAAATTCAGCCAATTCAGCATCGATCCCTGTTAAACATGTTAAAGGGCATCAGTTGGCCGAAAAAATATAAAAAACCGAAACTCACCAGCGGCAGGGCTCTTCGGTGTGGCGGCTCCTCCAGCTCACATTGCGGTTGGGTGTTTTGCTCTGGTCAACCTGTAGAGAATGATACACTGATCACAACGGTGAAAAAATTACATAGAACGAGAATTGAGAAGGGCCTTATCGGATGCGTTTTGTAAAATTCCCCGCGGCGGCGCCGCCCTTCGCCCGCAGTTTCCAACCACTTTGCCGGTCCTTTTGCTCTGATTTGGCCATGGCTGTATTTAAAATTGAATTCTAAGAAAAAGGACAAGTTTTTACCTTTTTTGGCGGTCAGCAAGGGTTCCGGTGCGGCAGCGGTCTCCTTCTCGGCAGCTAGGTCTTCTTCTCCAGCGAGGGGTTCTGGCGGCTAGGGTTAGGGTTTGGTGCGAATGGGAGTTATTTATATCCATCCACTTTTGATCTGGGCCGTTCTTCGTGATCCAATCTGGGCTGTCCATCGCGATCTATTCTAGACTGTCCAATCATGTTTGAATCTGGCCGTTCGATCGGGTTTGGGAGGGAGTGCATCCAGGCCGTCCGTGCGCGCGGGCATGGACCTGGGCCATTCGATCATGGGCATGCGGATCGCCGCGTGGCTCCCTGTGTGGCACTGCATCAGCACTCGTTGCCACGTGACGCGTTCTAGTTCGTCGGGACTGCTAACCGGGCATCCTACGTGGCAATTATTTTTTAAATTATATTTTGGCCCCTGGTTTCCGATTTTTCTTTCAAAAATACCCACATAACCCAAATTTTTACCCATTTTTCCCAAAATTGCTTTCAATTTAATCCTCCATCAATTTTAATTTATTTTTTACTCTAAATTAAAATAAAAATAAAAAGAAAAATTGAAAAATTATTTTATTATATTATAATAAATCCTAAATTACAAGAAAACAAATTTTGGGTGTTACACTGGTAACCAATTCTTTTTTTTAAATTTTTAATTTTTTTATACATGGGATATAATATGTTAAACAATAATAATTAAATAAAAAACTAATATTTTTTCTAGGTTTAAAATGACCATTATGACCTAGTGAATTTCGTTAATAGTTAAGAAAACTTTGTATAAAATATATGTGGTAATCAACTCTTAATTTTATGAAAAAAAAGTTAACAGATAAATATAATTTGCATTTGTGAGATATGTACGTACATGCGGGTATGATTTCCTCAATTAGAATTAGATATCATATGTAATTTAATTTAAGTTTCTCTTTCTCTAAAAGGTAAACACAAAAGAGTTCTAAAAGAAAACACTACTTTGATTATGAATTTTTGGTCGCCGATACAATTAATTTCTTGTAATGTGTAGTTGTATTGTATTTGCTATTGTGAATATAAATTTATTTTTTTCAAAAAAATTTAGAAAAAAAAAGGTTGGCCATGTGATAGTGACTTAAAGGTACTTTTTCAATCGTGTTATGTATATTGTTTATTGCATGATCTGTTTTGATTCTCTTAGTGTTTCTCATCTTTACTGCTTAGTACCCTATGTAATTTTGTAATCTAAATGTACAAAAATAAGTTTGCATTATTTTCTTTAAATGGTTTTGTGATATCTTTCTCTTTTAATTCTATACTAGATTTTTACTCATTAATATTAGATTATGATAAATAAAATTGTCATTATCTTTAAAAAAACTATTATTTTCACATAAAAAAGACTCGTCCCTCTCCAAGACTCAAACACTATAATTAAAGTAGGAAACATTTAAATCCTACCAACTTATGTATTCCATGACTATCTACAATGCAAAAGTAAATAAACCAAACTCTCATTTGACTTTCGAAAAGAAAAAAAAAATCATATATTAGGAACCATTATTCCAATCATGTCCTTCTAAGCTAATTAAGGGTCGATACCCCGATTTCACTGACACATTTTTATTGTAAATTTTATAAATATGTAGCAGCAAATGAAAAATCAACTTAATTAAATACTTTATGTTATAGCTGTTATTCCATGCATATACATAATACTATTGACACGCGTAGTACATATACACGTACTCACTAAAAATGTAAAGGAATTTTTTATTTACACATTTTTACTAATTTATTTAATTTCCTTATTTATTTTGATGAATATTTAATGTGATTATAAAAGGACAGTAGTACACCTTTGTAATAACTATATATAGAATTTCAGTGTATACAAAATATATATATATGCCATTATTGAAATTTTTTTATCACATAATATATCTGCATTTCGATTCATGTTGTTTTTGGTTTTTTGTGTTGTTTTCTATAATTGTTGGATGCTCTTTTATTTCTTATTGTGCTCATTCATCTCTTCTTTTCTTTTCTTGTTGCGTTGTTTCTTGATGACTTTTTGTTGGATCATCTAAATATTCTAATCTTACTTATGTAAATTAAGACAATCACTAAAATTAATCTACAAATTCCCATTTATATTTCTAAACCAATCAATTTGTATATTTATGATAATGAAAATAAAAAAATAATCACAAAAATAATGAGACACAGGATTTACATGGAAAATCCTCTAATGTAGAAGAAAAAACTACGAGTGAAATTCTGAGTCAAATCCATTATCACAGAAATCAAGTACACAATATTTTGAAGAAAATACATAAATTATTCCCTAACCAACCTTAGTTCCTCTTGAATGATTACACAAAGAAATTAGAGAATAATCCTCTAAAAATGGATTTAAAAATACCAAAGCAAATTACCAAAATTTGTTAACAATTTTTTCTATCTCGATTTTTGTGCATGTAACCAAACAAACTTTTCCTTTTTTTCTTTCCTCTATACCCGTGCATAGAGAGGAACCAAAATTTAACATGTTTTTCTTTTCTTTTCCTTCATCTGAAAATAAAGCCTTTCTCCCCTTTTTGATCTATGTGCGTGCGAGTGAGAGAAAACCAATTTGTGATGCTATCTTTTTTTTTTAATTTCTATGAGAGAGTGTGAGAGGAAAAACTGAATGCCACATTTTTTTCCAATTTTTGCATATGTATATAAACATAAATGGGAAAGAGAAAACTGTTCCCCCTAAATCTAACAGCCTTTCCTCTTTGTTTCCCTTTTTTCTCTTTCTTTATTAATTTCTATGTAGGTTAGAAAAAACCCAACAATCTCCCCCTCCAACCCATGGGGTGGTGTCCTCACATCCCTTGCTCAATTGTCACTCAGTCCCACTATCTTGGTGCAAGACTGATACTTTTCATGAGTCACCACCTTGCTCAACATATCAACTGGATCAATGTTAATTTCTCTACAAAAACTCATCTTTTGCTGAATTGCATTCATCAACTAAACTTTTCCTTTATAAGTCTATATTTCTTGGAAACTCTCTGGCCCTCTTCAGTAACTTTCACATACTCAGAACTAGATATCTACTAGAAGAATGAAGTGTTTTAATTGACCTTCTAACATGAGGTGTTTTTACTATCTAAGGTACAAGGGGTTGTTCCTCCTGCTCAACATCATATGGTGCTGGCACATCATCGATTTTATGTTCATCATGGAACTCTCCTTCATCTACGGCATCTTTGATTGAAGAAGAAACTAATGTAGGAAATGGAATATCTTCACCTCTTGTAGTCTTTTCTGATAGTGCAGAATCTAACAACGTCTTATGTTTATCAAAAATTAAATATGTGGACCTAATGACTTTCTTCTTTATTGTATCCCACAATCTATACCTAAACTCTGCACCTTCATAACTTAGAAGAATACATAAAACAGTCTTGTCATCAAGCTTATGTCTCTACTCCTTAGAGACATGCACAAATTCCTTACACCCATATTGCTTCGAGTGAGAATAAGTGACATCCTTCTAAGAGCATACTCTTTGAGGAATCTTAAAATCTAAAAGAGCTGATGGAGATCAATTGATTAAGTAGCATACAGTGTAGAGTGCTTGTAACATCCTAAAAACCTTTGCTTAATTTTTCATATTTTTTATGAATATCGTAATTCGTGTTTTAATTTCGTATTTTATTTAGTTAAATAATTCTTAAAATTAACTATTTTAATTTAGTATTTAAAGAGATTTTAGGAAAAAAATGGAGAAAAGGTAGAAAAATGTTGCGGGAATGTCTGTAGGAAGGATCTTACCTGCACGCGGCCAGCGCAGGACGAACGCACTATGTGCCCATCCCGTTTGAGCAAGGTGTGAGGCGTGGTCTGTGCGCACGCCCCAGCGTGCGTAGACGAGCGTAGCTCCTTACGCCAAGGCCTGTGCACGGTAGACCTGTGCGAAGTGCCCTGCGCACTGTAGGCCTACACGTAGTAGGCTAGGCCAGCACGTGGCTTGTTGGAGCAGCATACGCTACCTTAGATAGTGTGCATCGTCCCCTTGGGTGTCGTGCACTGCCTTTAGGCAACAGGCGTCCCCGACTTGGGCGGTGTACAGCTGTAGCTTGGACGATGTGTCACCGTTGTTTGGGTGGCATGCCTCTAGTTTTTGCGCTACCATACATTGCATCGTCTATCCGTCAGTCATATCCGTCCGTCGTCATATCTCACCTTTCTTATTGACTTTCTCTCTCCTCACCAGATTTTGTAACTTGGCGCAAATCCATCGGTCCTGATTTTTTATAAATAGGGACCCTCCCTTCACCATTTTCTCATCACTTCCATTTCCATTCTTCCACCAAAGAATTTTAGAGAGAGGGAGTGATCTAGAGAGAGAGGGAGAGGAGGAAAAGAAGACAAGGCAAAGAAAACATCAAGGTTTCGATAAGTAATTCAATATTTACTTTTAAACATCCTAAGAAGCATTTCTAGAGTAAAATTAATAAGTTGAAATTAATAAATTGCATGGTTAAATTTTATGCTTAAATGAAGAAATTTTACGTGATAATACATGCCTTATTAACGTATATGAACTTATTATTTGCATGTATAATTTACATGATTAAATACTTGAGATAAATATTGATATGTGATGCAAATGACGGTGGAAAAATATGATTAAGTATGACATGATGTATAGATATGGGAAAAAGTATTGGTATTGACATGCATGATTCATAAAGCATTTTGTTAAGCTTTTTATCTCTAATGAGTTTTTATTCCTACCCCATCTGGTCTGAAAAGATGTGAGAGGACCGCTCCCTGTGGAGATGACGTACCCTTTGACGAGCGTGGTTACAAGATATGATTGTAGGGGTCACCTTTGGTGAAATCTGGACGTGGCCATAGTTTATATTTAGGACCACTATGGTTGGCACGACTGTGGTCATAGATAGTGTCATGGTTTGGCAAGCCGCAAATTGTTGTTGGTTTAGCTACCCATAAATGTGTTTATGGTTTGGCAAGCCGCAAATTGCTATTATAAATGAATTGGTAATTCCACATGGGTAATTGGAAATATGTATTGCCCTCAGTATATAGAAGTTAGAACGACTCCACGTGAAGAATAAAATGAAAGATAGTGCATATCATGATTTGTTTGATTTTCTCTATTTTTAGCATGATTGATTTGATTGACATGATATGATTATGACATGATGGGTTTGATGTTTTCTTTAATAAAATAAATGTTTTCATAATAAAAAGTCCTTACATGACTCTTGATGGTAAGTAATGACGGTATTTTTATCTACCCTTGAAATCTTATGATATTATTTAAATACTATTTTTCTTACTGAGTATATGCAACTCACCTCTTTCCATGCCCCCCAAGATGAGCAAGATAGTGAGGAACCGATTGCTGACCTATTCCTTGAAGTCTTTGAGGATCTCGTGGATCCATAAAATTTTATGAGTGCATGATTTATCTCACACTCTAATGAATCCATTTACAAAATGATAGAAGTGGCATCTTTTGTATTTTGTTATTTTGTATTTTTGTCGCCACTTCTGGCCTCAATTATATTTGAAATTTGGAACTCATATATTTGGTAAGGGATTTATAATTATTTATTCCGCTGCATACATCTATCTATTATGGACTTGTAATCTATTTCTGTGTCTCGCACTGTGACATCCCAGGTGCCAATTAGAGCAAATGGGTGTCAAATAAAAATTCAAAATAACGAGTGCATGATAATATTTATGCAGCGGAAGCAAACCTTAACAAATCCCTTGTAGATATATATATAATGTTTCAAATACATACATCACTGAGGCTAGAAGGGGCTACAAGATACAAAACATAAGGGCCACTTCTTTCACTAGGCTACTGTAATTCATCAGAGTACGGAAACAGACATGCACTTAGATTTGTGGATCTATGGGATCTTCATAGACTTCTAATGGTAGGTTTGCCTGCAGTTCCTCATTTTCTTCCTCATTTAGGGGGGATAGAAAGAATGAGTTTCATATGTTTAATAAGAAAAACAATATTAAATTAACATCATAAGATTTGAAAAGTTTATTATTTTTCTCACCGTTCAGCTTCCTCGTTTACCTAACTCATCATTGGAAAAATATTTATTTGAATATCAAAATAGTACATTAGCACAGAAAATCAAATAAATTATGAAATGTACAGATTTTTCGTGTCATACTTCACGAAGTCGTTACAGACTTTCATTTCTGAGGGCAGATACAGATATAGATTTCCAACTATCCAAGTGGAATGACTAGATTAAATACAGATACGGCAATTTACTCAGGCCCACTTCCGACTGGCCAAACCATGGTACGATCTATGACCACGAACGTACCAACCATAGTGGTCCTAACAGATAGTCTATAGTCACGATATTATTTAGCCACGGGGGACCCATAAAGATAGTGCGATACGACTCTCGTCAGAAGACATGTCGTCATCTACTAAGAGCGGTTCTCATACGTCTTTTCAGACCAGATAGAGGTGGGGGAAATATATACCATGAAGAGCAAGGGGAACAGATACCCCTTAGAGATAAAAAGTCTAACGAGACACTTGATGCAATATGCATGTCTATACAGATACAGTTCAGACCATATAGGCTTTATTCTAATTTTTTCTTTTTTTTTCTTTTTTTTTTTTACTTTTATTATCATGGACTACATATTACATTTATTGCATGCAAATTCGTCAATTGTCAGTAAATAACATAGCATGCTTGAAAATCAGAATAGTTTGACTCATTTAAATACAAAGGCACGTAAATCAGGCAAAATAACTATCATATTAAACCTACTTATGTAAAAATACTCCTTAAGACATCAAAAGTAATACTAAATCCCTTACTGAAACCTTAACATTTTCTTCTTCACCGTTTTTCCTTTCTTTCTCTTCTTCTCCCACTAATTTATTATATCTCTCTCTTTTTCTCAATTAAACCTTTGAAAAATGGAAGAAATAGAAGTGTGGAGAGGAAGGGAAGGAGGAGGACAATTTATAGAATTTCATAACCATTAGATTCGCGCCAGGTAGTGAAATCCAGTAAAGAGAGAGGAGAAAAAGATTCTTAACACAAAAAACAAGAGAAGAAATTTTCCTCCACCAACGGTGATGGTGCATTGCCCAAGGCAGCGACAGAGCACCGCCTGAGGTGGCAGAGCCCGTGCGTGCACAGGGCCAAGTGAACTGGGCGCCATGCACACAAGCCTACTGCGCGTAGGCCCCAGGCGCACAGGGCTTGTTTGCATAGGCTTGCAATGCAGATGGCGCACGCACAATGTATGACGTTAGTCCATGCTCGAAGTGACGCATGGACGGCCTTCCTGTGTGCGTGAGGATGCGCTCGTAGGTCCTGACACCGTGCCGTGTCTGTGAAGGGGATGTGTGCGCGAGCTGTGCGCACGTCCCGTGCATGAATACATGCGAAGGGGAGGTGCGCGCTGTGTGCATGTCCCGTGCGTGTTGGCATGTGGTGGGGGCATGCACGCTTTGCGGCCACTGAGCGGGCAGGTGTGCGCACAGTGCCCAATATCCGTGCTGGCAATCATTTTCTTCTCAGGATTTTTCTCGCGAGTAGATTTTCTCCCGTTTCATCGTTTTCTAATTTTTTTCTAAATTTTTATTTTGAGATAAAATAAAATAATTTAAAATAAAATAAAGTAAAATAATAATAAAATTAATGAAATAAATAAAATATTAAAAATAAAAATAGATTAAAATCATAGATCTCGAGAATAAAATAAATTAATTTAAATTTAAGGCAGCCAAAGGCCCAAATGAATAGAGTTTCCAAATTATTTTAGCACAGTGATAGGTGGGGTTTTACATCCCTTTCACCTAAAAAAATTTCATCCTGAAACTTGTCTCAAATAGGTCTGAATACTTCTTCCCCCCTTCATCCTCCAACTCCCACGTCGTTTCTTCCGGGGTGTGATGTTGCCAACGTACCTTCACCATGGGAATAATCTTATTACGTAAGGCCTTACCATTCCGCCCGAGAATTTTCACAAGAACCTCCTTATAGGTCATATCGGCCTGTACCTGTACCTCATCACGAGGAATAACATGAGAAGGATCAGGGTGGTACTTCTTGATCATCAGGGCATTAAAAACATCATGTAAACTTACGAACTCACGAGATAGAGTGAGGTGGTAAGCCACGTGTCCAATGCGCTCGACGATCAGAAAAGGTACCACACATCAAGGGTTCAACTTCTTTATCTTTTCAAATCGCATCTTTACCTTTGTAGGGATAAACTTTTAGGAAAAGTTGATCTCCTATGGCAAACTCTAGTGGGTCATCTACGATTATCGACGTAGCTCTTTTGGCAGCTCTGGGCAGTTGCTAAATTCTTATGGATGATTGTGACTTTCTCAATGGTCTCTTAAATGAGGTCTGGTCCTAAGTGGCACTAGTTCCCGACTTCACTCTAGCAAGTAAGGGAATGATAAGGCCTTCCATATGAAGCTTTATACAGGGCCATACCAATGCTGGAATGATAACTGTTATTATAAGCTAATTCACAAAGAAGAAGATACTCATATCAGTTATCACCAAAGTCAAGAACGTAAGCACGTAACATGTCTTCCAATGTCTAGATTGTACGCTCAGATTGACCATTCGTCTGGGGATGATAAGCAGTGCTAAAGCACAACTCAGATGCCAAGGCTTCTTAGAAGCTATCCCAAAAGTGAAAGGTGAACCGGGGGTTACGATTGAGGAAAATGGACAAGGGAACTCCATGGAGTCGAACAATCCCATCCACATATAAGCGGGCTAACTTACTGGTGGAGTTCGTGGTTCGAATAGGCAGAAAGTGGACAATCTTGGTTAGCCTATCCACAACAACCCAAATGGCATTTCGACCAGAACAGGTCCTGGGTAATCTTGTGACAAAATCCATAGTTACGTGCTCCCATTTCTATTTGGGAATTGGAAGACCCTGTAGTAAGCCACCGGGTCTCTAATGTTTTTTCTTTATCCGTTGACAAGTAAAGCATCAGGAAACTTAGTCAACTATATCTTTCTTCATTCCTAACCATTAATATTGTCGCTTCAAGTTTCGGTATCTTGGTACTCTTGGGATGGATAGATAACTTGGAAGCATGGGTGCTCCTGAGTACATTTTTGTGTACTACATCGGGGATCCAAATTCAATTCCAGAATCTAAACAATCCATCATCAGAAATCCTAAAATCAGGAGATTCATCCGAAGTAAACTTACCCAGGCTCTTGATGAGTTTTGGGTCTGTGGCCAGTGGTCTGTGCTTCCCAGATCTTCATAAAGAGATCTGGTAGGGCTCGGATCTGGACGAGGTAGGTGCCTTTGCCATAATAGCTAAGGCGGAGTGATTGCACGGTGTCCTCCATCTTCCAACTGGAGGCCATGGTTTGGGCTAGTATAGTAGGCTCTTGTGGAATTAGG
>NW_019014624.1:96975-109940 GCF_000150535.2 Carica papaya | reverse complement strand
GTCTAATTGTGAAAGAGAGTGTATTGTGAGAGACAAAGTCTAGTTATACTTCGGTATAAAGGAGGCTTATTGAGTTTAACTAACCTTTAACCTCTCTTTATCTAATGTTATGTGTCTGTTTGTAGGAATTTGAGGATGTATTTCCAGAGGAGATACTAGATGGATTACCACCGATACGAGGGATTGAGCACTGGATTGACTTCGCTCCCTAGATCATCAATTCCTAACCGACCCACCCTACCAAAGCAATCTCGAAGAGACAAAAGAGCTTCAGAGATAGGTAGAGGAGTTGTTGGAGAATGGACATTTTCATGAAAGTCTGAGTCCTTGTGCAATGCCAGTCCTGTTGGTACCTAAGAAGGATGGGTTTGGAGGATGTATGTGGATTTCTGGGCTATGAATAAAATCACGGTTAAGTATAGACACCCCATTCCTCAACTTGATGATATACTCGACGAGTTAAGTGGTGCAAGCCTCTTCACCAAGATTGACTTAAAAAATGACTACCATCAGATCCGTATGAATCCCAAAGATGAGTGGAAGACTACCTTTAAAATGAGATACGATTTGTATGAATGGTTGGTTATGCCCTTTGGGTTGATTAACGCTCCTAGCACCTTCATGCATTTAATGAATCATATTTTACTAGCATATCTTGGTAAGTTTGTAGTTATTTACTTTGATGATATTTTAGTATATAGAAAATCATTAGAAAATCATGTTGAGCATATTAAAAGTGTCCTAAAGATACTGCAAAAAAAAAGTTTGTATGCTAACCCCAAAATGTGTACCTTTTGTGGTAAAAACTAATCTTTTTGGGCTTTGTTGTTAGAACACAAGGTATTGGACAAGAAAGTAAAAGCCATTAGAGATTGGCCTATGCCTAAGACTGCAAGCGAGGTGAAGAGTTTCGATAGACTAGCCAATTTCTATTGATGATTTGTAAGGGATTTCAGTTTCATAGCTACACCTTTAAATGGACTTGTTAAGAAGGACTCAAAATTCATATGGAGTGACAAACAGGAAAATGATTTTATTTTACTTAAAGAAAAGTTGTGTATTGCGCCTATTCTAGCATTACTAAATTTTGACAAAATATTTGAGCTTGAATGTGATGTTTAAGGAATCAGTGTAGGAGCAGTATTGCAATAAGACAGGCACCCCATTGCTTATTTTAGTGAAAAGTTCAATGGCACACCCCTTACTTACTCCACCTATGACAAAGAACTGTATGCACTAGTGAGAGCATTGGAGGTATGGCAGTATCATCTCCTGCCCAAGGTGTTCATGATCCACACAAATCATGAATCATTAAAATATCTAAAGGGATAGGGTAAACTTAACCGTCGACATGGTAAGTGGCTGGAATGAATTGAAACATTTTCTTACGTCATCAAGTACAAGAAAGGTAAGGAAAATATTGTAGTGGATGCATTATCATGGAGGTATGTATTACTTATAACTTTAAATTATAAATTGTTAGGCTTCGAGTATATTAAGAAATTATGTCCCAATGATAGTGACTTTGCTAATGTTTATGCAGCATGTGAAAAATGTGTCTTCCAGAAGTTCTATAGGCACAATAAGTTTCTATTAAAAGATATAAAATTGTGCATACCTATATGCCCCCAGCGGGAACTGTTAGTACGTGACTCACATAGTGGGGGACTCATGGGACATTTTAGGGTAGCTAAGACTCAATTATCTTATAGGGACACTTCTACTGGCCTAACATGTGCAGGGATGTAGAGCGAGTGTGTGAAAGGTGTATTGCACGTAAGCAGGCTAAGTCTAGGTCCTTACTGCACAGATTGTACACTTCGTTATCCATTTCCTCAGCACCATGGACGGATGTGTCTATGGATTTTATGTTAGGGTTACTAAGGACTAAGTGAGGAAGTGATAGTATATTCGTTGTAATGGACAAGTTTAGTAAAATGGCACACTTTATAGCATGCCATAGAGCAGATGATGCAATAAATATAGCCAATCTATTTTTCAATGATGTCGTGCCGCTACATGGTGTCCCTAGGACCATAGTTAGTGATAGGGATGTCAAATCATAAGTAACTTTTGGAGAGTCTTGTGGAATAAGTTGGGGACTAAACTATTATTTTCCATTACCTGTCACCCCCAGACATATGCATTGGCAGAAGTAGTTAATAGGACTTTAGGAGCCCTATTAAGGGCAATAGTTGGAAAAAAATTTAAAAACATGTGAAGTGTTTACCTTTAGTGGAGTTTGTTTATAAAAGGACTATTCACTCTTCCATAGCTTATCTCCTTTTGAGGTTGTAGATGCGTTTAACCCATTAACCCCACTTGACTTAACTCTTTTACCTATAGGAACTTGCTAATCTAGATGGACAACAAAGAGTAGAGTTACTCAAAACTATACACAAAAAGGCACGTGAACACTTAGAGAAAAAGAACAAATCATATGCCTGCAAAGCTAATAAAGGGAGAAAACAAGTCACATTTCAATCTAAAGATTGAGCATGGGTCCATATGAGGAAGGAAAGATTTCTTAAATAACGAAAGTCAAAACTGGACCCTAGAGGAGCTGGCCCGTTCCAGATCTTGAAGCACATCAACGACAATGCCTACAAGATAGACCTCCTATGTAAGTATGGCATTTCCACCACATTTAATGTTACTGACCTTTCCTTTTTCGATGCAAGTCTAGATTTGAGGATGAATCCTCTTGAAAAGGAGGGAGATGATGTGAGCATGGATCATCTTAGGCCACTTGGAAGAGACATCACCATGCCAAGTGGGCCCATAACAAGGGGCCAAACCTAAGGATTACAACAAGTTTTCCAACTCTTCATCCAAGCTTAGATTAATGAGGAAGATTTGTTTGGATCCACTAAAAAAGCCCAATAAAATAAGTTACCCAACCAATTAACCCAATAGTATAATGGTTTTATTAGCTTGCTTCAAGCACATGATGAAAATAGGTAAGAAAATGAAGCAATCGGCCAAGAAAATGGGGAATACCATATCTATTGGTAAGAAAAGGAAACAATCGGCCAAGAAAAGAGGGAGACCATATCTATCCTATCTAGGAATTTAGATTTTAATTTAATTAATCTTCTATGTAATTGCACTTAGTTAGAAATTTAAAACTTTAATTTTAATAATTTACTAGGTAATTGCATCTAGTTAGGGATTTAAACTTTAAATTTTAATTAATTTCCTATGTAATTGCAATTTTAATTAAGAAATTTTTATTACCTTTTTATTCATATGGCTTACCCTATAAATAGATTATCAAGTCTTCATTATAAGCATTTAAGATTAAAGTCAATAATATTATAAATGTTATTCAATAGAGGTGTCTTCATCCTTCTTGTTGAGTAAGAAGTGGATCTACTTATCAAGTAGATCTCTATGGCGTTTCTCCATTCTTCTTTTAACTCTCCATTTCCTAGTGAGCTTAGTTCCCATCATTCTTCATAGAGGGTTAAGTAGGGAGGGTTTTTATATGATCAAATTCCTTTGGTACCTCGAACAAAATTGTGTGAGTTCTTGATCATATTGGTTGATCTTAGGTTTTGCATCATTATGTGATTCGTGAAATCACACTTCCAACATATTATGTGATGTGGTTTAAATGATTACATTTCTCAACATATTGCATGTCTTGACGTGATTAGAGAATTTTCATCATATAGCTTGATGTAATTAAGAGGATCACATATCTTAATACATCACAAAAAACTTCTGCACATAACCTAATGTGATTGAAAAATTCTTTTCTCTCAACAATTAAAATATCATCTCCATTTATCTTTAATAATCTATTATCTATTTTTTCTCTTATGAATCCCTTTATTGAGAATAATTTACTAAGACATTTAACCAAACTCAGATATTGCTTAAACCATATAAGGTTTCAATGAGTTATAGACATGATTAGGAAGGCATCAATAGAGATCAAGGTGACACAAATCATCATAGGTCACATAGAAGCTCAAAGAAACATAAAAGCTAATGACCACATGAGGGATCATGGCTACATAAGCTTAAGAGTTCACGGCCACAAAGGAAATCATGACTATGTTTGACGTCCTGATGCCAAATAGGAGCACCAACGTATGATAGAACATACATAATATAAATATTTACATTGCAGTGAAAATATACATCCCATAAAAAGTTTACGAAAGATTGTATGCTGAGGCCCAGTAAGCTATCTACATTTCAAAATATAAAATAAAAGATAACCAAGTTACAAAATACTAGCCTCAAGTCTAAAATAAATTACGGAGTCTGCTCTAAACTACACCTCCCGAAAGGAATCTAAACGGGGTTCTGTAATGTTTTCCTTCAAATCTGCATCTTAGGGGAGGTTGAATCTGGGTGAGTTCCAATACTTAATAAGATAGATAGAAATAATGCACTACAGATACGTTTCAAAACCTTAATAAATGTATACTTGAAAAACAGGAGTTCTCAATTTAATTAACATATCAAATCAAATGTCATAGTCAAATCCCATAACAAATATTCATATCCAATTCAAATGCTCATCTCATACAAATTGTTATAAGGACGTCCAATATCGTACTCGATCGGTTTACACAACTCATGCACCCATGACAAAACTCGTCTTTTGACATAATTTTAATTAACTATTATTATCTTAATTTAAATTACACTTATTACAAATCTACACGCACAGTCGCTTACATCTATTATCAAAAAGGGCAAATAGGATACCAACTAGTCATGGATGAGTGAACAAATGTTTACATACATACAATCACAGATAACAAATACAAATGTAATTCTCTAAGTCTCTCAATGTCACCATCATTCATGCCCTTAGGCCCTATAACATGTATATCAAATCGCCCAGTGTTTACAAATAAGCAAACTAAAACCAGCACCATAACATAGTGGCTCCAAAACAAATAAGCAAACCAAATACCTCCCGAAGAAAATACGGTGTGTCGGATTTAAACCAAACTCTGTGTTTATTTAAATTTTTTACTTTCATTTTATTTTGTTAAATTCTTAGACTTTATTATCTTTCCCTAAATTTATAAAGTTTATTGTAATTCTAGAAAAATAAAATGTTAATTCTTCTCAATACTTTAGTTTATTTTATAACTTGTGAATTTTCTTATCTTTATATTTAAATCTTAATATTACTAAGAGAATTTAACTATTAATTAAGTATAGTTTTTATCTTTCCATTTTAATTTAAACCATTCTTCCTTACTAATTGATCCATTTTATCTTAAATAATGTCAATAATCCCAAAAGTTTAAAAATTTTCTTTTTTCGTTTAACTCATCCCGTGCTCAAGGGCCATTTCTGAACTGTTCTGGGTGTCCAGCAACGTCCCACGCATGCCCGTAAGCTACAGAACAATATACGCCCAACAGCAGCAACACCTTGGTGCTGCATGCCTGTGACAGAATCATTCAATTTAGTTCCTTCAAAAATTTTTTCTACTTTCTTTGTTTTCTAAGCATCAATCACCAACACCCATTTACTCTATTCATTCATGCATAAAACATATCATCTTAATTTGTAAAAACCATATTTCATGACACACACACACATTAACTAAATATATGCGGCATCACCAATTCACATTACGAATTGAGAGCTGGATTTTTGTATAGAACTGACCGTAAGACATTAAAGAGATAAACAAAATAATTCACAAGAAGAAGAAACAACTTACCTCGGCGAGAAGAAGAAGTTTCCCCTCTCTGTTACGCACGCCAAATGTATACTCTGTTCTGGTGCGTCACTCGCTCCCTCTCTCTACTGTTTTCTGCTCTCAACCTCCCCTTTCACTCACTTGTTTAACTGGAATTTTGGGTTTTAAGAGATGAAGACGAAGTTGTGAAGAGAAGATCTTAACTGAATTTTGCCCATCATCTGACCGTCCAAACTCATGCACGGCATCACAGCCGTTGGTGCTTTCAGTGGCCGATGAAGGCTGGCACGGAAGACCAATTTGTTTCTTGACACTTGGCCGGTCCTCACAACAGCCCACCATGTGGCTCCGTTATGGCCACAATTTTTGTGTTAGTGGGTGTTTGCTTTATATTTATATTATACATATATAATTATATATACATATACATACACGTCTATGTATTTATTCCTATGCTTATATATTTATACATACATATTTATTCATTTATGTATTTACACACATGTTTATTTATTCATACCCACATCTAGAAAAATTTAGTTCACTTCACGTGTATAAATGTATACTTTATTTTTTTTATTATTCAATTCATTTAAAATAATAATAATTTTTTATTATAATATAACAGTTAACTGTGTGTTTATATATACTGACTTTAACAAATTTTTATAAATTTTATTTATAAATATAAATTAAATAAATATATAAATATAAAATTTTTAATAAAAATATAATAAAATGTATTATAGATATGCATACGACCTAAGTATAAATTTATTGAGTTTGTAGAGCATGTATAAGTAAACATTAAGTATGAATGAATGAACAAATATATGTGGATAAATAAACATAAATAAATATATATAAGTATAGTAATATATAAACGTGTGTACGCAAATGTATGTAAATTTGTATAAACATATATATATATATATATGTAATAAATATGAACATCTATGTAAATGCGTATAAACATAGATTGACATATATATATATGTAATAAATATAAACATGTAATATTAAGTATACGTAACAAATATAGAAATTCAGGAATAAGATAGATATGTTTATAGACATACAACTGTGTATGCATATATATATATATATAAGTATATATATATATGTGTATATGTAAATAATAATAAAATAAATATATGAACTGAACTAAGTTTATAGACGTAAATAAACATATATAATTAAATAAATATATATGTATAAATGTATAAACATAGGAATAAATATATAGATGTGTGTTTGTGTGTGTATATATAACTATATATGTATAGTATAAACATAAACTAAACACCAACAAACACCACAATTGTGGCCATAACCGAGCCACATGGTGGGCTGTCGTGAGGACCGGCCAGCTATCAAGAAAAATTGGCCTTCCATGCCACCCTTGGTCGGCCAACAAAAGCACCAACGACTGTGATGTCGTGCATGCATTTGGACGGTCGGATGATGGGCCAAATTCAGTTAAAAGCTTCCTTCTCTTCACAACTTCATCTTCATATTCTTCAAACCCAAAATTCCAGTTAAACAAGAGAGTGAGAGGGGAGATTGAGAGCAGAAAATGGAAGAGAGAGAGAGAGAGAGAGAGAGAGAAAGCTAGAGAGAAACCACGTACCCAGAACAGAGCATCCGTTCTGGATGCGTGACAGAAATGGATTTTCATCCTTCACACCGAGGTAAGTTGATTTTTCTTCTTCTAGATTATCTTCCTCACTTCCTTAGATGTTTATGATCACCTATATACGTTACACAGTCACCAAAATTACTGCAGCAAGCTTCGAAAGTTGAAATTGTGCTGCTGTATCGGAACAACACCCCTATTCAGGTAGGTGTTTGTTCTTCGTTTAAATTCATTCCTAATTTGTGCTTTTCTTTCCTAATCTTGTACTTAGTTGTTAAAATAACAAGTTAGGAGCGTCAGGACATTATTTCTAAAAGTTAAACGAATCATAAACTTGAAAATTAATCAAAACTCTCACCATACTCTGTTTTAATTATCATAAGTTGCAGAGGAGAATTTTCTGAAATTTCCAGCATTCCTTCATGCAAGATTTGCATCCGTTTCGCGTATACATCAGTTAAGATATACTAAAATCTTATTTATGCATGATATACAATTTTTAGATGTTTTAAATAAAATGTTTTGGTGAATTAATCCTGCTGTGTGTGTGTGAAAGGAAAATAGAGTGCGTGTGCGTGTGAGTGTTATAATCTGGTTTTCATGAATTTAAAATAGTTTATTTTGAAAATTATTTGAAGTTATCAGTGTGGTAACCAGGAATAATGTTTGGAAAGCAAAAGAATGAAGATCAATTTGAGGAAATGAGCAAAAAAGGCTCTGTTTATAGCAAGTAGCATCACCGTGTTGCTGCTGCTGAATGGAAGTGAAATATTTGGGTTATAGCCGTGCAAAAGGGATGCTGCTGGGCACCTAGATTTGTCTAAGGACTTCCCTGCACACGGGTTGGCACAACGACAGTGTGTAATGCGGACATCGGACACTGTCAGGCACCGAGTGTGCTGAGAATGTTGCGCGGGCACGTACATGGTGTTGCCATGCGTATTGGTGTGTATATATCCACCGGGACTGTAATCAAGATGCCTTCGCACTTCCATATCTATCCCACGGCATGGCACATTGTAGCCGGCCAGTGCGCCGTGCTGATTCGGCATCTATGGACACCAAAGGATCTTCGCGGGTAGTGCTTCCTGTACCGCAAGTGCTGGTAGGAGGGAAATTCTTTCTTGACCATAGGATAAATAAAAACGAAGTAGGAATGAATGAAATTAAAATATGGAAATTTACAACTTAATTTGAGTTGATAAAAAAATTAAATAACTAAATCTCTAATTAATAAATAAATTAATAAAATTTAAATTAAGTGTAAAAGAATAAACAAAATAAAATTTTAGTTTTTATAATTAATTTAAAACTCTAAACTACATAAATAAAATTAAAAGATAAAAACTTGAACATAGAGTTTGATTGAAATCTAATTCACCGTATTTTCTTCGAGAGATATTTGTTTTGATTATTTTTTTCGGAGTGACTAGGTTATGGCTGCTGGTTTTGGTTCCTTCACATAACATGTAGTTCAGTTGTCCCCAAGGACTCTGAGCGATTTGATATTCATGTTCTGGAGCTCAAGGGCATGAATGATGACGATATGGAGAGACCTAAGAGTATTTCATTTGTATTTGTTATCTGTGAATGTATATTTGTAAATATTTGCGCACCCACCCATGACTAAATGGTATCCCGTTTGCCCTAATTGAAAATAGGTGTAGGCGGCTTCGCACGTAGGTTTATAATCAGTGAAATATAATTTAAGATAAGTAATTTCTAATTAAAATTGAGTTAGAAGGCGAGTCCTGTCCTATGTGCGTGAGTTGTGTAAACCCATTGAATGTAGTATTGATTGCTTTTGTGATAATTTGAGTAAGATGAATATTCGATTTGGATGGAAATATCGATTATTTGACTTAGCAATGAAATTGGATCTAATTTGTTTTTAAATATTATTTTCCAACTATACATTAATGAAGGTTTTTAAACTTATCTGTGTTGCATTATTTCTATCTACCTTATCAGTATTGGGACAAACTCAAATCCAACCCCCCCTTAGATGCAGAGTTGGAAGAGAACACTGAAGAACCCTATTTAGATTCCTTTCAGGAGGAATAGTTTGGAGCAGACTTGTAGTTTGTTTTAACTTGAGGCTAGTAGTTTGTATTTTGTAATGTAAATAGCCTATTTTGCCTCTGGATGCAGCCTTTTGTAAACCTTATATGGGATGTATAGTTACGGTGCAATGTAATGCTCTTTTGTACATTGGTGTCTTATTTGGCATCGGGACTTCACATATAATTTCTTTCAAAATCCCATTATTGAGAATATTTCTTTTACTAAAATTTTATAGGTTCATTTTTTTTTTACTTCTGAAAAATTGTAATTAAATTTATAAGTATTTATTAGTGAACAAATCATACGACTAAAAGATTTTATTAGACAAAGGTATAACGGTAGCACACAGCTGACTGTTACACTATGTGAGCTTAAAAGATCTCGACCACATTAAAGGAGAGCAAGACACAACTCAAGATGGAGCTCACGACTTCATGAGCTTAAAAGGTCATGGTTTAGGCCTCATGAATAATAAAGGTTGGCAAGGTCCAAATAAGTGGAAATCAAAACTGAATTCAAGTTGAGCAAAGTCCACATAGAGAGAAGTCTAAGATAGATCTAGTTCAAGGTGCAGATGGTTATATGGATGAAGTACCACTATGTCAAGTGGAACAAGGATAAGATCATTGGCCAATAAAGTCACGAAAGACTTTCAAGTTTATGTTAAAGGATAGATCTATAAAGAAAGAAGTCTTGGGCTAAACTTAGAAGGCCTTAAAGGTGGAGGCGTGAATGATACAGAACTTGGAATCAACAATGTAATCTAAGACCTAACATATAACATCAACATGCATAAACTTAAATCCCAAAGTAAAGCTTCCTTATTTAACCCACAATCAATAATGTGAAGACAAACTAAGGTAACTGAGAATTATTAAATTTTGAATTGAAAAGACACCACGAGCTTTCCTCGATAAGTAGATCTAATTCCTAGCTCAACGAGACAGTTGAAGAACCTCCCTAAAGAGCACTCATAATTAGCATACTAAAACTAAAATAATTCTTGAATTTGATTAATTTTAAAGTGATGTATGACAACCTAATGCTGAACCCTTTATATAGGCATTCACCCGAACTAGTTCTACTTGAACTCAAAAAGTAAAATCCAAGAATAATTCTAATTACAACTCGATTTAGAAAAATATCAAAATAATAATTAAAAAGACATAAACCAAGTAGAATTAAAAATCTTATCTCCTGACAAGTGGTGGTGTTTTAGCCAAAATCTCCACATATTATTTGACTTGGATTTGGTCTTTAATATTTAATAAATTTTTACTGTAGAAGTTGAGTTGAAGATGCTTTAAAAGCTTTCAAATTGAAGTAGAAAACAATTCCTCTTCCATGAGAAAATCAAGGAGAAAATCTATGGGAAAAGCTAGGAGAAAATCTAAGAGAAAATGTAAAAAAAATTCAAGAGAAAATCTAGAAAAAAAATCTGAGAGAAAATCTAGGAGAAAATCAAGAAAAAAAAAATCCAAGAGAAGATCTAAGAGAAAATCTAGGATTTTCTACCATGAGATAAATAAGAATATAATCCTGGCCATGACTTGTAGTAATAGGATTATTTTTCTCTTGTTATGACAAGGATTCTAAATTGATAAAAAATATCAATTTTGATGATGTAAATATCTTGAAATCTCGCCTTACTTGGTAGGATAAGGATTCTTGAATTCTAATGACATTTACTTGAAGTTGAAAGTTATTCATGAGGAGAGTTGTGTTTGATTGTAGAAGAATGAATAATCAAGTGTCCAAAATCTTTAGAACTCTTATTATTTATACGATTAATGTGCCATTAAAGAGATGAGTACCAAGTTATGACTCTCCTAACAAGAGTAGACGACTCCTTCATGTGAAAATACTCGAGAGCCCATGATTGGAAGGACTTTTTTAATAGTTTGGTTATAATCATCTTTGTCAGGGTCTTAATGTGGGTTGCCCCCCCTCCCCCTCTTTTCTCGCATTAGCCCCTTTTTCAGAATAATTTTTTCTCGAATTTGAGCATTCTCATATAATTATTTAACCGACTCTGCTTCTTGCAATAAAGAAGCAACACCATTAGAGAAAGAAAAGTTCAGGTTAGATAAAGTCTTTTTTCTTTCTTCCACTAAGGGGTCATCATATTCTTTTTCTCCTGTGGCATTATTGTTTTTTCTCTGAAGGCGTCACTTTTCCTTTCTTTGAGGGCTTTATTTTCCTCTTGATTAAATCCTCTATTCTCCACGTCATCACAAGAATGGTCATCCTCCTCTTTAATTAAGCTCTAGCTCTTGATGAAGCAAGAGGGAAGAAAAAGACTCGTTCACGTGGGATATCTCTTCCCTATTAAGAGTCAATGCCTAAAACAGATTCTTTTTTTGAATTTCATAAATTATTCTATGCTAAGGAGAAAGCTACTTGTGACTAAAAAGAATAGTGCTAGAAGAGAACTAAAAATGCATATTACAAAGAAAATAAGTCACATGAAGAGTTCTAGAGGGGAAAGAATTCTCGCTCGCACAAAAATCCTACCCGACAAAGAATTCTCACTTCTCTTCCTTTTGGTGACCGAATTAAAGGCAAACTAGGATTCCTTTTTTAATAGAGTTTCAACTAAATTAATAAACTACGTGCATAAGAATTCTACTTCAAAGAAACAACAAGAATTCAATGTGAATTCAACCAAAAGATTCCTACTCAAATACCCATCCTTAGTTTTCTTATGGATAATGTTGGATTATTTCCTAGATTTGTTTTCCTTAGATTTCTCCTAGATTTTCTCTTGGATTGTTTCCTAAATTTATGGTTTTCCCAAAATAGATCAAAGAAGCAACATGATAAGATTTTCTCTTGTATTAGAGCTCGTCTAGATTGAGGTTAAAATATGTCTTTAAGGATTAATACCATTTCTTACACACAGTGGCAGCTACGCAGTAGTATCTTGTAACACCTTGCCTATCGTTGTGCTTAATTAATTTGAAAAATTCTATTTATTCGAGTCCTTAGGCCGCATTGAACTCATTTAATTTACTCTCAAATTATTATCGTAATTCATAAATTTTACCGATTTTTATTTATTTTGATTTTATTTAATTTTAGTCGATTTTATTTAATTTTATTTTAGTTGAATTTAGTTTATTTTATTTTATTTCAGTATAATTAAAAAATAAATTTCGAAAGAACAAAAAACAGGAAAAATCCCGCAAGGAAGGGGAGTTGCCGGTGTGGACGCATGTGCAAGCGCATGTGCGCACGTCCCATCTGTACGCGTGACTAGGGGTCAACCCTGAGTGTGCCTGTCAGGAGTAAGCAGGTCGTCCATGCATCACCTCGCGCGCAGATAAGCCCTTGTGCGCCTGGGGCCTACGCGCATGGCAAGGAGGACCGTGAGTCTGCAGGCTAACTTACAGCATGTTAGTCGGGCCACTACCACCTCGAGCAGTGCGCCACCACCCACCTCGGGCGGCACACTGCCACCGTCAGTGGAGGAGATTTTTTTATTTTATTTTTTTGTGTCGAGCATTTTTTCTCTTTCTTCACCGAATTTTGCCACTTTGCGCAAATCTAACAGCTCCCAATTTCTATAAATAGGGGCCCTTCCTT
>NW_019014624.1:70337-80427 GCF_000150535.2 Carica papaya | reverse complement strand
TGGCCAAAAACTACGGACCCGAGGTGGACCATCATCGTGGGCAGCAGCGCCGTCGCCGGAGCACCGTGGAGCCACTGTGCTGGAATTCTAGAATTGGACAAAAATTGGTCCTAAGATTGATTTGGAATTTTTTGGAATATTTGTAGGTACTTATAGTGTGTTTTAATCCATGAAGAAAAAATTCAGGGAACTTGGGGACCGGTAGTAGGTGCAGTCAATAGTTTAACTATTCGGACATCAAATTGAGTAAGAATCCCTCATCCTATTCTCTATTATGGAATTGAAGTCTAAATAAATAATAATATGGTTTATAAAATATTCATAATTAATTACAGGTTACTAATGGAGCCAGAACCGGAAATTATCTATTGTTGATTCTGTTGAATTATTTTACAGTTAATTGCATGATAGTATTTCATTGATCAATTTTATAGTTTTGAATGCATGTATTGTTTGATTTATGTGATTATCATTGAATTAGAAAATGGAGACTAAAGAAAAACGAAAAATTGTGTGATTAAGTGAATGGATGAAACGGCAACCTTACTAGATATCCTAGAAGATGGTGGACAGACCGGGTATAATAGAGAACCCTACCGTTAACATTGTCTTATACCGGACGGGGCATCAAAACTTGATAATTTGGCGCTCATACCGGACGGTGTATGGGGATGGCCCATTTCACCCTCATACCGGATGGGGTATTGAGGTTTAGTAATTTGGCACTCATACTGGGGTATGGGGACAGCTCGTTAATTGAGAATATTAAAGTAAAGAGTTCACGCATAGCGGGGAATCCCTATGAACCCCCATGGATACCAGCAGGTTGATGGAAAGGGACAGTTGTTGTTTGATTTATTAAATATGGATTTATAATGTGTACATGTTACCAATTGCATATGAAATCATGATAAGTGCTATGTTATTGTCTCTATAGATTGTTTTTATAAATCTCTCTGTGGTAAGTGGACGGTAAATGGTTTTATTATTATAAATGCATTTGTTTAATTAAGTGCTCCATTAGTTGTTTTGATTTTCTACCAACCTTTATTTCTGTGTCGGTGAGTAGCGTGATATTCTTACTGGGTTAGTGTAGCTCATTTCTTATTTAACCATTTCATATCAAGAGAACTAAGATCTAGAGTCCGATCCACAAGAGGGTTGTGAGTAGGATTCTAGTTTTATTTATTTTTCGCTTATTTTCTTATTTTTTTGTATTTTCTTCAAAATAGTAATTCCCATAACACTATTCAGTACTTTAAGTTATTGTGTAAGGAATGTAAACTTAACCATTTATTTTGCTTCTGCGCTTAATTTATAATTTATTTACTTTGGATATTTCGGAGTCATTACAGTTGGTATCAAAGCCAGAATCCCTCGGACCCATTCCTTACACAAAATCCTTAGGAAACACAAAAAACAATAAATTGTCACTCAACCATTACTTGTGAAATGCAAGTACAGATAGATGAGGAGATGAAGACCCCCACTAAACCGAGCAGTCCGGGAGGGTCACTTAGAGAGGATGTTGACCCGTTACTTGAGATGGTGGAGAGACTCATTGCTGCCCAGCAGGCCCAGAAGGAAATGAAGGAGCTACCTGAACCCCCCCCCGCTGCCACAGGTTGAGCCACCCCTGCAGTGGGTGGATTCCGAGCTGCCCCGATATGACCCTACTCCTCCAGAGTACCACCCGGCACAACCACAATATGATCCAGTGCCCCAGTTACTGCATCACTTGGCACCACTACAGTACAATCCGGTGCCTCCATCGTATCATCAAGTACCACTGCAAAGCCATCCAATCCATCCTCAGCATAGTCTAGTCCCTCATCCATGGGACCCAGCTCCTCTCATGATAGACCCAGGCTACATAGAAAGGTATAAAAGACTAAATCCATCTACTTTTACAGGGGGATCCTCCTTTGAAAAGGTCGAGTTCTGGTTAGCGAGACAGAGAAGGCCTTTAAGACCCTTGGGGTGATTCCCGAACAAAAGGTCATCCTTACTACCTACATGCTAGTGGGAGAAGCAAACTGCTGGTGGCAACTTAAGCAGACCACCCTGCCCTTTCCAGTCACTTGAGAACAGTTCCTGACGACTTTTCATACAGAGTACCTCCCAAAGCATCTCCGACATCTAAAGGAGATGGAGTTTGCACACATGGTCTAAGGGGATATAACTGTATCAGAATATGCTTGCAAGTTCCTAGAGTTGGGTTGATATTCTCCTGAGAGAATGATGGATGAAGGCAGAAAGGCTAGAAGGTTCGAGTGGGGTCTCCGTCCTGAGATCAGACAGCAGTTGTTTGTGCTCGAGCTCAGTACTTATTCGGCTCTTTTGGCCAAGGCACAGTTAGCGAAGAGGAGCCTTGGCAGCTTCCCTCAAGTAGTGGAGAACCTCAAGTCCTCAGCCCCACACCGCAGACCAGCACCTACTGCACCTGTTCAACAGAACAAGAGACCCAGGTCGATGACTCAAGCTCCCACTCAGGGTTCCAATAGTAGGACGTCAAAAGATCTATCAGCATTGTGGCAAGGATCATGGGGACCAACCTTGCTATTGCCTCAACAACACCTGTCGCATATATGATAGCGTCCAACATTGTGCAAGGGAGTGCCCGAGAAACCAGAACCAGGTCAGGCCTCCTATCCAAGGCAGGGCTTATAATCTCACTTAGCAGGATGCAAAAGCCAACCCGGATGTGGTACAGGGTATGTACACTATCTGTAACCATCTTGCCTATGTTTTGATTGATATTGGTGCATTACACTCATTTGTTTCACATATTTTTGCATCAAAATTAAATATATTACCTGAAAAATTTGATTTTGTGTTGTTTGTGTCTACTCTTGGGAGTAGGACACTACTAGAAGAGGTTGTATACAGAGCCTATGTCATAGATATAGCAGATAGAAAATTGAGTGTAGACCTAATAGAAATTGATACGAGGGACTTTGATGTAATTTTAGGAATGAACTGGCTAGCGGCGTATCATGCCACTGTAGATTGTTTTAGCAAGAAGATTGTATTCAACCCTTTTAATGAGGAGTCATTTACAAATTAATAAAATCGTTTAACATTTGTTCCCTCATGGCAAATTTTCTTAGTATCAAGTACTTTAACCCAGTTGTTTTCTCTAAATAGGCAAACCCAAGAAAGAAATTTGTATTCAAGAGATTATGTTAGTCCGAGACTTTTCAGATGTATTTCTCGATGAACTACCTGGACTGTCGGTGGACAGAGAAGTCAAATTCACCATAGACCTTCAGCTAGGCACTATTTCGGTTGCTCCTTCCCATATGAGCCATGTTGAGATGGAGGAACTGAGGAAACAGATCACTGAATTGCAGGACAGTGGATTCATCCAACATAATGCGTCCCCTTGGGGTGCTGAAGTCACGTTTGCAAGAAAAGGAGATGGAATGTTGAGGTTATGTATTGATTACAGAGGTCTTAACGGGGTCACGATCAAGAACAAGTATCCCTTCCCTAGGATCGATGACCTCTTTAATCAGTTGCCGGGTGCCTAGATCTTCTCCAAAATGGACCTACGTTCAGGTTACCATCAGGTAAAAATCAGGGTAGAAGACATTCCCAAAACAACCTTTCGAACCAGGTACGAACACTATGAGTTCTTGGTCATGCTATTTGGACTAGCCAATGCTCCAGTCATCTTCATGGACTTGATGAACCAGGTTTTCAGACAATTCCTAGATCAGTTTATCATTATGTTCATCGATGATATCTTGGTTTATTCAAAAAGTAGAGAGGAACACGATCACCATCTGATTCAGGTTTTGTAGGTTCTTAGAGAGAAGAAGCTGTATGCGAAGTTGAGTATGTGTGGGTTCTTGCTTGAGCAGATTACCTTCCTAGGACACATCATATCAAAGGATGGAGTGTTAATGAATCCTGAAAAAGTTGAAGTAGTACTCAGTTGAGAAAATTGACCTCAGTTAAGGAGATCCGTAGCTTTCTGAGGTTGACAGGTTATTACCGCAGGTTTGTGGAAGGGTTTTCTAGTTTAGTTGGTCCTCTAACTCAGCTCACAAAGAAGAACATCAAGTTTGAGTGGAACAAGGACTGTGAGAGAAGCTTTTCAGAATTAAAGAAACGATTAACTATCGCACCTATGTTGGCTTTGCCAAGTGGATCGAGTGGATATACAGTTTACAGTGATGCTTCCTACCTAAGGTTGGGTTGTGTTTTGATGCAGCATGGGAAGGTCATAACCTATGGGTTCAGGCAGTTAAAGAGTCATGAGAAAAACTACCCCATCCATGACTTAGAACTTGCCACAATTATCCACACCTTGAAGACTTGGCATCATTATTTGTATGGAGAGACTTTTCAGATCTATACCGATCATAAGGGCTTAAAACACATATTCACTCAAAAAAATCTCAACATGCGTCAGAGAAGGTGGATATGACTTCTCAAAGACTATGATTGTGACATCATGTATCATCTGGATAAGGATAACATGGTAGTCGACGCACTCAACAAGAAAAGTACAAGTACATTAGCTCATCTGATGATTTCAAAATGCAGGCAGATAGGGGCCACACAACAGGTATGGCTTTAGAACGTGAAGAGAGTCACATGTTTGGGCCATCTGACTGTTCAGCCGAAGTTAATCCAGAGAATAAAGAAGCTCAGTCTACCGATTCCACCCTAGCAACCCTTAAGAAAGATACAGAATAGGGAGTTAACTTAGAATTCTGAGTCTCTGCCGATGGGTTGCTTAGATTTCATGACAGAGTATGTGTTTTAGGTAACAGTGAGTTGAAAAAAGATATCATGACAGAGGCCCATAGCTCAAAGTTTGCCATGCATCCCGGAAGCAATAAGATGTTTTAAAATATACGACCCCAATTTTGGTGGAACGGGATGAAAAGAGATATAGTTGACTTTTTTTTAAGTGTTTGGTATATCAGCAGGTCAAGGCAGAACATCAATGCCCAAGTGGGCTACTTCAACCATTACCAATTTCAGAGTGGAAGTGGGAATATATCACAATAGATTTTGTGATAGGATTGCCTAAGGCACGCTCAGGACATGATGTCATCTGAGTAATTGTTAATCAGCTTACCAAGTCTTCCCACTTCTTGGCCATTAGGATGACTGATCCCTTGGTTGGCAAGAATGTACATTTGGAAAATAGTCAGATTATATGGAGTGTCAGTGACAGTAGTGTCCGACAGGGACCAGAGGTTCACTTCTCAGTTCTAGTTTAGCTTCTCGTAAACCATGGGAATGAAACTATCCCTTAGTACTGCATTCCACCCTCAGACCGATGGATAGTCAGAAAGGACGATCCGCACCATTGAGGATATGCTTGGAGTTTGCGTTCTTGACTTCGGGGGCCATTGGGATAACCATCTACCCCTGATAGAGTTCACTTACAACAACACTTATCAAGCAAGTATTGACATGGCTCCATACGAGGCATTGTATGACCACCCATGCAGATCGTCAATCTGTTGGAAAGAAGTGAGCGATAGAAAATTATTCGGCCCAGACCTTGTAGAGGAGACTACAGCCAAGAAGAACATTCAGACGGCTCATAATAGGCAGAAGAGTTATGCAGATACTCGGAGGAGGGATTTGGAATTTGAGAAAGGTGATCGAATGTTCCTTAAGGTCACTTCTTTCAAAGGAATCAGTAGGTTTGGCAATAGGGGGAAACTAAGTCCCTAGTTTATTGGGCCATTCGAGATCTTAGAAAGAATTGGTACCGCTACCTACAGACTGGTACTGCCTCCAAAACTTTTTAGGGTCCATAATGTGTTTCATGTGTCCATGCTATGCAAGTACAACCGGACCCCTCTCACGTCTTGGCCCACAAACCTCTTCCACTCTAGGAGGATCTGTTCTATGAGGATGTACCGATCAATATTGTGGATCGAAAGAGCATATTACTCCGCAACTAGGAAATTCTTTTTGTTAAGGTCATATGGTATAATCACACACCGAAAGAGGCTACATGGGAGCTAGAATTGGACTTCAGAGCCCAATATCCCCAGTTGTTTAATTGTGAGTGAGAGAGACAAATTTGAGGGACCAAATTTCTTTTAAGGAGGGAGAGTTGTAACGCTCAAATTTAATTTAATGCAAATTAAATTAATTTATAATTGTAATTTTTTAATTTTTTAATTTTAATTTAGTGTAAAAATGAAGAAAATTTGATGGAGGATGAAATTGAAAACGATTTTGGAGAAAATGGGTGGAAATTTTGATTCTAGGGATATTTTTGAAAGAAAAATAAGAAAACAGGGGTCAAAATACAATTTAAAAAACTTATGCCATCTAGGATGTCTGGTCAGTAGCCTCGGCGAACTAGAACACACCGCGTGGTAACGGACACTGACACGGTACCACACGGGAGGCCACGTGGGCAATCTGCGTGTTCGCGATCAAACGATCCAGATCCGTTTCTGTGCGCATGGACAGCCTGGATGCGTTCCCTCTCCCAATGTGATCGGACGGCCAGATTTAAATGCGATCAACGGTCTAGATATACTTCATATTTAAACGCGATCAGACGGTCCAGATTAGATCGCGATGGACGGTCAAGATTCACTCCCTATTTAATCGCGATTGGACAGTCCAGATTAAATACGATGGACTGCCTAGATTAAATGGGGATGGATATAGATAACCCTCTTCACACCAAACCTTAACCCTAGCCGCTAGACACCCTTGCTGGAGAAGAAGACCCAACTGCCGGGAAAGAGAGTACCACCACCCGCCGCCAAGCTGGAGTTACTTCCGACAACAAAAAGAGGTAAAAATTTTCTCCTTTACTCGAAATTCAATTTTAAACACCCCCATGGCCAAATGGGAATAAAAGGACTGGCCGATTAGCTGAAAATCGTGGACAAAGTCCGGTGCTGCCGCCACGGGGAATTTTTAAAACCGTCTCCCATGAGGCCCTTTTTTATTCCCGTTCTACGTAATTTTGTCACCATTGTGATCACTATTTCTTTCTCTACACGTTGATCGAAGCAAAACACCCAACCGCAATGTGAGTCGGAGGAGCCACTGCACTGAAGAGCCCCGCTGCCGATGAGTTTTAATTTTTTATATTTTTTTGGCCAACTGAGGCCCCTTAACGTGTTTTCTCGCAGGGATTGATGCAAAATTGGCTGAAAAATAGCTTAAAATAGCTGACTCAAGGTGGACGACCGCCGCGGACGGCGGCACCATCGCCGAAGCACGGCGGGGCCACTGTGCCAGAATTCTGAAATTTGCCAAAAATTAGTCTTGAGACTGATTTGGGATTTTTTGGGATATTTGTAGGTACTTATAGTGCATTTTAATCCCTGAAGAAAAAATTCAGAGAACTCGGGGACCGCCAGTAGGTACAGTCAACAACTTAACTTTTCGAGCATCAAATTGAGTAAAAATCCCTTACCTTATTCTCTGTTATGGAATTGAAGTCTAAATAAATAATAATACCGTATTTTGTATAATTTAAAAAATATTTATAATTAATTACGGGTTACTAATAGAGTCAGAACCGGAAATTATCTATTGTTGATCATGTTGAATTATTTTACAGTTAATTGCATGATAATATTTTATTGATTGATTTTATAGTTTTGAATGCATGTATTATTTGATTTATGTGATTACCATTGAATTGAAAAATGGAGACTAAAGAAAAACAAAAAATTGTGTGATTAAGTGAATGGATGAAACGGCAGCCTTACTGGATATCCTAGGAGATGGTGGATGGACCGAGTAAAATAGAGAACCCTACCATGAATGTTATCTCATATTGGATGAGGTATCAAGACTTGATAATTTGGCACTTATACTGGACGAAGTATGGGGATGACCCGTTTCACCCTCATACTGAACGGGGTATTGAGGTTTAGTAATTTGACACTCATACCAGACGGGGTATGGGGACGGCTCGTTAATTGAGAATATTAAAGGAAAGGGTTCACGCGTAGCGGGGACATCCCTATGAATCCCCATGGATACTGGCAGGCTGATGGAAAGGGACAGTTGTTATTTGATTTATTGAATATGGATTTATAATATGTGCATGTTACTGATTGCATATGGAATCATAATAAGTGCTATGTTATTGTCTCTATAAGTTATTTTTATAAATCTCGCTGCGGTAAGTGTACGGTAAATGGTTTTATTATTAATAAATGCATTTGTTTAATTAAGTGTTTCATTAGTTATTTTGATTTTTTACCAACCTTTCATTTTTGTGTCGGTGAGTAGCGTGATATTCTTATTGTGTTAGTGTAGCTCATTTCTTATTTAACTATTTAAGATTAAGAGGACCATGATCCAGAACCCGATCCACAAGAGGGTTGCGAGTAACATGCTAGTTTTATTTATTTTTTGCTTATTTCCATATTTTTTTGTAGTTTCTTCAAAAGGGTAATTCCTGTAGTACTATTCGGTACTTTAAGTTATTGTGTAATGAATGTAAATCTTAACAATTTATTTTGCTTTCGCGCTTAATTTATAATTTATTTCCTTTGGACATTCTGGGGTCATCACATCATGGCTGAGGTAAGAGCAACAATACTCCTTTGTACCTTCTTGATGTCATTTCCAAATGTATTTAAAAAACGAGTTTTATTATAAAAACGTAAAAGTGTTATTTTAACTAAATATAGACTGTGTGATTGTCTATGAGGTTTTTTAAAAATTAATGAATGTTTTTTTTTATTGATCTTGTTAATTGAGGTTGTTATATGTTGATTTAATTTTTGTAATTTAATATATTAGATTTTAGATTTAAGCATAAGATGAAAATGAATTTTATGGAAATTAATTGGAAATAATCTAATTAGGGAAAAAGGAAATTTAAAAAGAAATAAAACAAAATAAATAAGTCAGGTAATTAAAATAATTGATATTGAAATATCTAAATAGAAGAAACGATAAAATTAAACTAGGCTTAAAAATATAATGACATGTAAATAAAATAAAACAGGTTAAAAACATATAAAATGGAGTTTAGAAATAAGAAGGAAAATTAAAAATAAACAAACCATAGAAATGGAATTTTTTGTTAAAGATTAATTGAAGGTAAAATTAACTGAGATAGAATTGGAATAAAATAACTTATGAAATAGGAAACTAAAACAAATAAGAAATGAACAAAGCAAATAAAAAGAAATTAGTTAAGATAAATAAATAATTATCATTAGTGATTTAAATGGAAAATTTAAAGAAGAATTCAATCAAACTAAAGTATGGTAATAGGGAAATTAAATACCAATAAAATAGGTTAAAATCACCTAAATAAATTTAGGGCAAATCAAAAAGGATTTTTATGAGTTATGTTGTTATAATTTTATTTACATTGTTTATATTAATTGCATTAAAATGTTATTATTGTTAAAGGATTAAAATGAAAATGAAATGCATGAATTATAAGGGAAAATAGTAAATGGGTCGGTTGTGATACGATGAGAGATAGGGACATTATAGAAAGAACATGAGAGAGAGAAATAGGGAAAAATAGTAGAGTTAGGTGAAATTAGGTCTAGGATAGCTTAGAGGTTATATCTAAAAAGGAAATGAGTCAAGTGTGCAATAAAACTTAACTCACCAAGTTGTCTAGTCTAAATCCAGTTCACCATACTTCCTTTAAGGGGTATTTTGTTTTGATTATTTGTTCTGGAACTACTAGGATATGAGTGCTGGTTTTGGTTCCTTAATGGAATAGTAGTTTAGTTGTCTTTGAGACTTTGAATGATTTAATATTTATGCTCTAGGGCTCAAGGGCATGAATGATGGTGACCTGAGAGACTTGAAAGATTTATATTTGTATTTAATATTTGTGAATATATGTTTGTATCTATCTCCTTACCTAATCATGACTAGTCAGTATTTCGTTTGCCTTATCTGAAAACAAGTGTAAACAATAACGTGCGTAAGTTTGTAATCAGTGTAACACAAATTAAAACAACAAACTGTATTAAAATTGTATCAGAAGATGAGTCAGAGTCAGTTTCGGGTGCGTATGTTAGAGGATTGCATAAGATTTGTTACATATATTTCCAATGAGGTGACTTGTGGATTTATGTTAATGGTTATGTAATGATAA
>NW_019014623.1:1048321-1073451 GCF_000150535.2 Carica papaya | reverse complement strand
CAATGCAGCATTTGTTCCTTGACAAATCACCTTGAAATGAGTGTGGTACAAGGGAAAGAAAACCGTTTCGGTGCAATTCTGCAAAAGGCTTGGTCATAAGGAGAAATTCGCAGGCAGAAACAGAAACAGGAAGGATCGCAGCCAAAGCATGAATTGCAGCATGCGAAGTCACCGAGGTGTCCAGTGAGCAATGCGCTACAATTCTCGTTGCTTCAAGTGGTCTGTCAGTGGAGGATGATACCCTCTGGGTGGTGGACAGTGGGTCCACCTCCCACATGTGCAAGGATAAGGCCCTGTTCGTGTCACTTGACAAAACAGTCACGGGCCAAGTACGGCTTAGAAATGGTATGTTTGGAAACCATCAAGGGCAAAGGTTATATAGCCATTGAAACCAGAGAAGGTAGGAAGTTTATCACTGATGTGAATTTTGTTCCTACCCTCTCACAGAATCTCTTGAGTGTGAATCAGATGACTAATCGAGACTACTCGGTTGCATTCAAGGATAATTGTTGCAGGATATATGACCCTGAGGATAGATTGATTGCCTTCATCCACAAAAAAAGATCAAGCCTACTCCTTAAAACTTAGAGAAGTAGTCGAGAAGGCCAGGGTTGCCACTGTTACAGAAAGTGAGATATGGCACAGCTACCTTGGGCATTTTCATGAGGCAGGGCTACAACAACTGGCCTTCTCCAAACATTACGATCACTGAGTCAGTATGTGGTGTCTGCCAGATGGGGAAGATGACAATGAATTCTTTCCCTTCGCAAACAGATTGGAGAGCAAAAGAGAGGCTAGCACTCATACACTCCGACATCTGTGGTCCGATGACAGAAAACTCCATGAGCGGATGCAGGTATTTTGGCTTGTTCATAGATGATTTTTCAAGAATGATTTGGGTTTATTTCCTGCAGAATAAAGCTCAAATCTTTGGTGAATTCAAGAAGTTTAAGACTATGACAGAGAAGGAAAGTGGTTGTGTGCTGAAGTGCCTAAGAACAGACAATGGCCTTAAATTCAATACCAGAGAATTCAAGAACTTTTGTTCTGAGAATGGAATCAAAAGTCAGCTCACGACACCATATTCACCTCAACAGAATGGTGTCTCGGAGAGGAAGAACAGAACCATTGTGGAAATAGAAAGAAGCATGCTTGCTCACAAGCACTTGCCTAAAGCTTTGTGGGCTGAGGCAGTAAACATTGCCGTGTTCCTGCTTAACATGCTACCTACAAAAGTTGTGAAGGAGATGACACCTGCGGAGGCCTGGAGTGGCATCAAACCATCGACTAAGTACCTGAAGGTGTTTGCCTCCGTATGTTACTGCCATATCTCGAAAAACAGGAGATCAAAGTTAGAAGAGAAGGCTGAATTGAGAGTATTTTTGGGTTACAGTACTGAAGCAAAGACATATCAAATTCTAAGCTTGAAAACCAACAAGTTTATGATTCGAAGAGACGTTACAGTGGACAAAAGGAGCTACTGGAATTGGGAGAAGTAGAAGGTCGAACCAGACTGTGTGACAGTGGAAGAAGGAATGAGACCTCTGTCAGTATTTAACCCAACTCAGGCTGAGGAAGAAGATGATGAAGATGAAGAAGATGAAGCAGAAGGGAGAACCAAAATAAAAAGCTTAGTTCACATCTATGAAAGGTGCAGCTTTACTTCAAATGAACCTTCCTATGTTGAGGAAGCATTTAAGCAGCAACAGTGGAAGCTTGCCATGGAAGAGGAAATCAGGATGATCGAGAAGAATAATACCTGGTCTCTGGTAAAATCAAGTGCAGACAGAGAGCCTATTGGAGTCAAGTGGGTGTTCAAGGTGAAACTGAATCCCGGACAGGACAACAAACAAGCACAAGCACGGCTTGTGGCAAATGGGTACTCCCAGCTTCCTGGAATCGACTAGACAGAAACCTTTGCTCCTGTGGCCAGACATGAAACAATTAGACTCATTCTGGGCTTGGCAGCTCAATTTGGATGTGAAGTCGATCTTCTTGAACGGTAAGCTGAATGGAGAAATCTATGTATAGCAGCCACCAGGATTCATTCAGCCAGGAAGGGAGAAGCATGTCTACCTTCTTCACAAGGCCTTACACGGCCTCAAACAGACTCCACAAGCCTGGAATGATAAGTTAGATACATATTTAATTCTCTGTGGGTTTGAGAGAAGCAGCACAGAGACTACACTGTACGTGAATAGAGAAGAGGACAAGTTAATCACTGCAGTATATGTTGATGATATACTGGTGACAGGCAGCAACAAAAAGAAGATGATGGAGTTTAAGCTGAAATTGGAAAAAGAATTCGAGATGTCTGATCTCGGGGAGGCTACTTACTTCCTGGGAATAGAAATTCATCAAAGTAGCTTGGGTATTTTCCTTTCGCAAGGCAAGTATGCCAAAGAGATCCAGAATAAATTTAACATGGATCACTGTAAATCAGTACCTACACCACTGGTGTCCAACTTGAAGTTGTCAAAGGACGAGTAAGGTAGCAAAGTTGATGAGTGGAATTACAGAATTCTGATTGGGAGCCTCCTGTATCTCACAGCTTCTAGACCAGACATCCTGTTTGCAATAAACTTGCTTTCAAGATACATGATTTCACCGAGGGAATCACATTTACAAGCTGCTAAACATGTGCTTAGGTACCTAAAAGGAACCTGAAATTTTGGTGTTCAATACAAAGCAAGAGCTAAGAGTGGATTGGTTGGCTACAGTGACAGTGATTGGGCAGGAAGCGTGGAAGATGCACGTAGCACAAGTGGGTACTTGTTTAAAATTGGCTCCAGTGCCTTCTCATGGGTATCTAAGAAGCAAGATATTGTGGCACAGTCCACGGCTGAGGCTGAGTATGTACCTGCAGCTACAGCAGCTAACCAAGCAATTTGGTTGAGGAAAGTGTTCGATGATGTAAAGGTGGACAAACAAGGACCTACAGTGTTGTATGTAGATAACAAGTCTGCAATTGCCATTGCGAAAAATCCTGTGATGCACGGGAGAACTAAACACATCAATGTTAAGTACCATGCTATACGTGAGGCTGAGAGAAATCAAGAAATCAAGCTTATACATTGCTCCACTGATGATCAACTTGCGGACATTCTAACCAAGTCCCTGTCTAAAGCTAAATTTGAGGAATTGCGCGGAAAGATGGGGATTGGTGGAAAAATCATTAAAAAGGGGTGTTAAATTTAATGATTTTTATCTGTTTAAGTTTCAATTTAAATTCAAATCAACCGTGAAATTGTTTCACGGTTGGATACGCAAACACCATGCAACGTGTATGCATGGATTCTGGTTTCTTTTGAACTTATCACTTGGTTGATGTAATTTGTTTTTTTTTTTTTTTTTTGCATTCTTATATATACAAGAATGAAACAAGAAGAAAGTAAGTTTTTCTTCTCCAAAAAATTCAATCCATCTGAAAACTGCAAAACAGAGGATATCACATAACTTTGCTCTGTTTTGCTGTCACTCTCTCTCATCAACTTTCTCTCTCTAAGTTGGCTCATCCATAGAACTTCCTTTGACGCTCATTTACTTACGATCAACACCTTCCATTCTGGCCCCGTATCTCAATCTCAAAATAACATTCAGCTTTATAGACCTATCCTTTGAAATTATCCCTATTGAACCTAGGGATGTCCAGCTTAAATCTCAGTCCTCCATATTCATCCACATTATCTTTATTCTGGCCTGTCTTATTTTCCCTGACTTCTTCTTTGACCACTAGCGCAGTTTTGGGTCCATTTACCAAGGTCGTCAACAGCTGCTTCTCCTATTTCTTGCTTGACTTATCCTAATTCTTGCTCCATTTCCCCCATATCTTGCTTCATTACTCCCATTTCTGATCCAACCTTATTTCCTCCATTTTCTTGGATTCCTGAGACCGGGTATCTTCTGAGATTCCCATGTAAACCGGAACGGGCTCTAATACCAATGATACACTAAGAATAGCAGAGAGAGAGAGAGAGAGAGAGGGAGAGAGATCACGAAGGAAAGAACTTCAGCTTCTCATTTATGCATGCATTCTTCTTCGGCTATACAGGTATTTATAGATCGTAAGTACAACAGTAAAACTGCTTCAGTTTCATCTTAACTGCTTTCCTGATTTGATTTACTAACGGTAACATTTAACAAAACTTAATTCCCCAATTCCTCTCACATCGCATATATCATAATAAGCTATGAAATTACAGCACTTACCTCGCTATGTGATGAAATTGGTCTTCACATCTTCATGAACTGCCTTCTGGCTCCTGGAGTAGTAAAAAACTGGAAAAGGGACTCGTTACAGCGGTGATATTCGGCTTTATTCGTTATAAGTCTAAACGGCGACGTTCCATACAGTACGAGCTCGAGGATTTCCAGTTTATAAAATCAAGGGTTATTCAAATGAATCACAAAATAAAGGGTTAAAATGGGAAAAGCACATTTTATACGAACCTCGTTCCTCGCGGACTCGAAGCAGCGTCGTTTTATATACAAATTATGTTATTTTTATTTAATTATTTGTGTGAATTTTGGGCAGTTGGACAACGTCGTAGTGTTTCGTGTTTCAGAACAAAGACGACGGGAAGGGAAAGATCAGAGACGAAGTTATTTGGTTCTTAAACTGGTATATGAGCATCTTCAATGACGAAAGTTCAAGTTAAGATGGTGCTAACTCCATGGCGGAGCAAAATATACAATTCCTTCAGTTAGATCTCGATTTCTTCTTCTTTTCAATCCGCCTCTCTGATCCCATTAGATCTCGTCAATCATTTCCAACACCAATCTGATCTGTGAATTCGAGAAGATCCTTAGGAAGCTGGAAACTAATGGCAGGAGCAGCCTCGGCACTGTTTCTCCTGGACATCAAGGGGCGCATTCTGGTGTGGCGCGACTACCGGGGGGATGTCTCCGCTGTTCAAGCAGAGCGCTTCTTCACCAAGCTCATCGAAAAGGAGGTTCGCTTCTTGTCTTTCTTATCGTCTTACTGTATATTTATTTTCTATTTTTATATAATCTTTTATGTGGAAGCTTAATTGTGCGATTTGGTTACTGATAAACTGGGTGGAAGAAAGGAACACGAAAACTTTGAGCTTCTTTTCGTTTTTTTGTACTTTTTCCTATTTCCTAAAGCACGTAACTAATCTAAAGGAACTGAATTAGTCTTTTTGTTAAGTAGAGGATGCATTTTACTTAACTCCAGTACTTCAAGATCCAAAATCGCATTATTTGTATTAGTAACTAAAAACAATATGTTTTCAGCTTGAAGTTGACAATTGATGTTTATATTTTCTTTCTGGATGATCTTACCATTACAAATTCAGACTCCGGTGTCTTACAAGTTCTATCCGTGAATTCCTCTCGATTGGATTTGTTTGAGCAAGATGGAAAGCTTATTGTTGGTTTTGTGGTTTTAATGTACTTTAGGGCGATCCTCAGTCCCAAGATCCGGTTGTGTATGATAATGGAGTAACATACATGTTTGTACAGCACAGCAATGTTTACCTGATGACAGCATCGAGGCAAAATTGCAATGCAGCCAGCCTTCTTTCCTTCCTACACCGAGTTGTTGATGTAAGCACGATTGGTAATTCTAATTTCATGTCTTCATGGTTGTATTTTGGCAATAAAACAGAAATGATATCTGTAAATGTAAATGAAGTTAATAAAATATGACCTAATTTAACATGGATTATTTACACATAAAAAAGGAACTTGGATAAACTATTTGGTAAAATCTGTTTATAACTTTGATTATTAGTTACAAGTCATAACGTTTTTGCAGGTCTTTAAGCATTATTTTGAAGAGTTGGAAGAGGAATCACTTAGGGATAACTTTGTGGTAGTGGTATGTTTTTTATCTTTTGCTTAGAGCTACATGAATCATTTTATGCTTATTTAATATGTTTCAAATTAGTGCATGACATCATGAGATCATATGGATCTGTTATTTCGGCAGTATGAGTTGCTTGATGAGATGATGGACTTTGGCTACCCTCAATATACAGAGGCAAGAATTCTTAGTGAATTTATCAAGACAGATGCATATAGGATGGAGGTCACGCAGAGACCTCCTATGGCTGTTACAAATGCTGTGTCTTGGCGAAGTGAGGGTATAAATTACAAGAAAAATGAAGTAGGTAGCTTTTTTCTTCTTCTAGAAGTGTCTTGTACATTATTTCAAAAAAAGACGTTTTTTGTACATGTCTGAACTGCCACATAATAAGATCTGCGCTTATCTTTTCAGGTTTTCTTGGATGTGGTGGAGAGTGTTAATATACTTGTCAACAGCAATGGACAGATAATTAGGTCAGATGTCGTTGGGGCACTGAAAATGCGAACCTATTTGAGGTGCATTCTCCACTGACTTTTAGGGTTTTCAGTTTCCATAAAGGGTTAAGATGGCATATTTTAGTTCCATTAAGATGATCAAATTCATGGTTCACTTACTAATCTGTGTGTCTTTTGCACGCATTTCTATTTGGGTTTGAAGATGTTAAATACTATTTTGAGGATATGTAAGTTGATATATTGCAGAAATATCTATGTCATCATAAATTCTGCACTTAAGGTCGATAGTAAATCCTATTAAGTGTTGGTCCTTGGAGTTGTATATCATTGTTCAGTATCTCATGTAAAACATTCCCTTGGTTCTCAAGCAAACAAGTAATTTGATTTTATATTGTTATGCCAAGACTACAATCATAATTTATTACTTGGTCTCTTTTCATTATTTATGTTAGTAAATTGCCTACAGACATCAATTTTTCATGAAATTCATAGGTAATTAGTTTTCTGTTTTTTCTTTTTTCAGAAACTACACACACCCATTTATATGCTTCTTTTCAATATAAAAGAAATTGAATTTCTCTCTAAATTTCATGCATCATTCTGGAGAAAACTTACAATAAATGTCATAATTTAGAGATAATTGCTGTCTTTTGATTTTTTTTCTTTTTTTTTGCTTGATTGCTAAATGCTTCACTCCTTCAACCATTTTGTGGCAGTGGCATGCCCGAGTGTAAGCTTGGCTTGAATGATAGAGTATTATTGGAGGCACAAGGCCGGGCAACAAAAGGAAAAGCAATTGATTTAGAGGACATCAAATTTCATCAGTATGTAGCATAACTATTTTTGTACCGGAAACCATGTGCAATAGTGCTGAGATGGATGTACAAATTATAAATTATTGTGATCTAAACTTGAATATTTCGTTTTGAGTAAATGCCCATTTTTGGTTCAGGTGTGTACGTTTGGCTCGTTTTGAAAATGATAGGACAATATCCTTCATACCACCTGATGGATCTTTTGATCTGATGACATATAGACTCAGTACCCAGGTCCTCCTCATGCTCAACTGTGTTGTTTCTTTCTATCAGATCCATACCATATTTTGTTTTAAAGTTGCTTTGCATGGTTATGTTTGATTATTTTTTCTATTAATTTTTTCAGGTAAAACCTCTGATCTGGGTGGAAGCTCAAGTTGAAAGGCACTCAAGAAGCCGTGTTGAGGTCTTGGTAAAGGCAAGGAGTCAATTTAAGGAGCGAAGGTATGAATGTCTAGCCCACTATACATTTGTTTTTATATTAAACATTGTAATGGCCCCATTCATGGTCCGGTAGGCTGATGTCTAGATTTGCAAAGTACTGAAGAAAGTTATTTTTACTGGACAGTACTGCTACAAATGTTGAGATTGAGTTGCCAGTACCATCTGATGCTTCCAACCCAAATATGCGGACATCAATGGGATCTGCATCATATGCACCTGAAAAAGATGCCTTAAGCTGGAAAATTAAATCCTTTCCCGGGGGCAAGGTATGAGCTAACTTCAAAGTTTGGATTAAAATTTTCTTAATATTTTTGCTACTTGGAATGATGGATTTTGAGCTGGAAATATTCTATTTTATGCAATTACATTTTAGCATTCTTTCTAATTGCAAAATCTCACGCTTTCTAGGAGTATATGTTGAGGGCAGAGCTCAGTCTCCCCAGTATAGCTGCTGAAGAGGCAACCCCTGAGAGAAAAGCTCCTATACGTGTGAAATTTGAGATACCATATTTTACTGTTTCTGGAATACAGGTGCGCTGAGTTTTTCTATGCTGTTTCTTTTTTTTTTCTCAAAACCATTCCTGCTTTTGTTGAATGGCATGATATTAATCTAGATGCAAACATTCCTGTCATGAGGTCCAAGAAATGAATCACATTTGATTGACTTGGTCTATAAGTCTGCTGGATAAACTCAGGATGAATACGTGGATTTGGTGTGTCCATAAGTGTGATAAACTAGTAGTTGAGATTACATGCCTGTTTCTTTTTAATACTGAAGCCAATTGCTATGCCATGAAGATATCACCATCTTAATCCTTTGAAAATTTTGTAACTTCTGGTGCTGAAGATATTTTTGTCATGTTTGGTAAGGAAGTAGTACTGTAGCTTTCAAGGTTAATTTGGTCTATTGTTACCTAAACTGCAGTGCATTTAGACTATGGTGTGGGAGATAGGGAATATATATAATTAATGCTAAATTTAGGTTCGATGTGGTAGATTTAATCGTTGTGTTGTTTTGATATGAACTTCTGTTGAACCACTTACTAGATTTATTACTGGGATTGCAAAATAATTGTTTACTTGTACATTCTGCTCTATTTAGTCTTGTTCTTTTTTCTATGAGAAGAAATCCAAGACATGAATCCTTTATAGGTAAAATAAGAATATTAATTCTCATGTTATACATTCTAAAGATGATGTGGACAAATAGCAGTTAAACTACCTTCTTATGTAGATAGTTCAAAAATAGAGAAAATTTAGGTGAAAAATAGAGAATATAGATAGGTAAAGGGAAATTCAGGATCAAGGTAAAAAATATAGAGAAAAGCATAATGGAGGGGATACGTTAGATAGAATGGTAACCCAAAAAAAAACACAACAGTAGATAATAGGGAGTAGAACACTAACAGTGAAATTCTTAATTATCGTTGGCTTCTCTTTGTTGGTAACTGCTACGCTTTATATAGGCATTAGTTATAATTAATAGGGAAAATTGTAATAGTAAAAATGTAAATGATTATAGTTTCTATAATATTTAAAATATGTCCAGAAAGAAATTAGAATATTATAAAGTATAAAAGAAAAAATATAAAATTTTCTAATTCCTGTAATATTTAAAATATACCTAAAAGGAAGTTAAAATATTTTAATATCTAAATAAACCTAAATAACTTTAAAATAAAAAATAACAATAATAAGGACAAATATTACTTCAATAGAAAATTTATCCTAAATTACGGTCTTTTTTTCTGCATCATTCTATTCCATTTGGTGAAAGCTTGATCTCGAGTTTTGAAGTGGTGGAGCATCAAAATAGGACAAGCTTCAACATGTTCTTCAAAATCTTCAAGAAGTTGAGAATTCTGATAATCTTCACACAAAAACTGAATGTTAACTAAAGTTCTAAGTTCCATAGGATCATTAAATCAACAAGTTGAAATCAAATTATCCTTAGAAGTCTCTTCAGTGTAGTCATTATGAATAGGAATTATCGTGATAGGAGGTAGAACAAGATTGTTGGAAGGAGGAAATTGCTGAACATGATTAATATGAACAAAAACAACTTCAGCAGGAGCCGATATCTCTTGGACTGTTGCTGGTAGTTAAAGGAACTTCAAGTTTTTCATCTTCTAACGCCGAAGGACTGTTAGTTCAACTCTTAACCTCAGCCTTTAATTTTTCAGAAGATATCATATTTTCCTAGCTTCTGAGTATAAGTTTATTTCATAGTCAATGTTTAACTGACTTATTTCAGGGAAAAAAAAGTCAATATTTAACTGATGACAGTTATTATATGGAATGACCATTGAGAGAGTTTTTGGCATAGCAGCATCTTAAATACGTTGATATTGGATATGCATCCACAAGGGCCAAAATTTTGGTATAACACATCATATGTAACCTGGTAGATCATATTGATGAATTGAACTTGCAGTTTATTGGATTCCATGTCAGGTTAAAGTTGATCTACTCTCAAAGTGATTATAAGGTGCAAATTGACCTATCTGATATGGTGGAGAAATTTGAGGTTTTTTTTGGGTAATATAAAATGAGTGACAGAAAGATAAGAATAGAAGTTAGACTCTGATATCAATTGATGTAGGGCAAGTAGTTGTTAAACTACCTTGTCTTGCGGATGGTTTAGAAATAGAGAAAATTTGGTGAGAAATTGAAGAACGTAGATAAGCTAGAAGAAATTCAAGCTCAAGGTAAAGAAACATAGAGAGAATTGCAGGGAATTGCAGGAGTACATTACAGGTGATATGTAGAAACTAGATATAGGTAATTTTGAATATAACATATAGAATTCTAAAAATTCTTTGATAATATCTTGATTTATCAATTCCATGCAATCCCATATTGCACAAACATATTTGTTATTTGATACTGTAACAGAAGAGATGCTATTATTAATGTATACTACATATCATTCCGGAAAAAATAAGTTTTCTGGAGGGGTGTTCTGGTGTTTCTGCTTTTGAGAGAAGATGCTATTGTTAACGTAGAGTACAAATATATATGCGTATAGTTCCACAAGTTTAACTTAATAAGCAAAAGAGACCTGGTCTCCATTTTCAGAGGAAAGAGATGATCAGGTAGAAGCACTTGTCAAGAGTGAGATTCTTAAGAGGTTCAGTGTCTTAATTTCCTTGTAAACATGAATTCTGGTTGGATAAATCAAGTTTAAGTAAACCTGATCATGTTTGTTTATGCATTTTTTAATATTGTAGGTTCGCTATCTGAAGATTATTGAGAAGAGTGGCTACCAGGCTCTGCCATGGGTGAGATACATAACCATGGCTGGGGAGTATGAATTACGGCTTGTGTGAAAGCTGCTTGGTTTAATTGGCTTACAATCCCACCACCTATATGATTATGAAATCCAATCACCGAAAACATTTACAGAAATAACAAAACTGGTAGACGAACAAGGGCAAATGGGAAGTCATTGTAATTTTTCATTTTGGGTAAGAAAATTTTATTTGCGTTGCTGTGCTTGATTCTGTGCATTAAGGTTGTTAATCCGGCAAGTAGCCTTGTAATGTTGATATTCAGGAAGTTTTTTATCTTATGCAAATCAAGAACAAGGTATTTTGAATTGAAAATTTTGCACTAAACTCTCAGTGTTTAGCTCTAAGCACCATTATGTGATTAATATAACCATGGTCAGTTCCTTTTCTGGAAATGGTGCTTCTTGTGGGATTACATATTAAGGAATTATTTGTTTTGCACTTCCCTTTGGGTTTGTCTTCTTGCGGTTCCTATCTTTTCCAGTTTCTGTGAGTGTAAAATAAAATATTACGACACTCCTGCATTCATTCTTCAGGATCTCTGAAACATCCATTGTGGACAAGATGCGGCAATGATTCTGTGACAACCATCTACCTACAGAAGCATTTCTGAAAAAAACATAGAAAAATGATTCATGATACATTTGAGTCTTTCTTAGTGGCTTTATTTGTAGAGACGGAAAATGTAGCATTTTGTTATCTAAATTGAACTTGCAAATAAGTAACAATTTGCATTTGGATTGAGGAGTATTTAAATTTGCACTAAGATATTTTTCAAAGTATGTATTGGTAGTTGACACTGAATCATTATATTAAATTTCTGACATAATTTTATCGCATACCGGTAATCAAACAATGTTATAGAAAACCATTACGTATACTTAATTCATTAATTTGTGTTTACAAAAAAGTACTAGCAGTGTAGCACTTAAGACAATGTAATGGTGTAAAAGTTGTTAGTTTCTCAACTTACAAAACACACACACATGTATATAGTCACTAAGGTGCCAAAGATGTCTTTGGCGCTACCCCTCTAATGAGCAGGTCAGTCATCGTGATTTAGAAGAAATAACATTAATAAAACAGCATAGTACAAGCTTCAAAGTAGTAAAAAAGTATCATCTGCTGCATTTATTTTGCATTTGTATATACTAGATCGTCAAGATACGTGTCGCTATGGGAGCGAGTCTTGTTGGTTTAGGTGGCTTTTTATGAATCAGTATTACACTTGAGAAAGCGTTGACATAAGTGACATGCGAGTATCAAAACCTGCGTTGTATGTAAGGGTATTTAATCGAATGACAAGCCAGCTTTCATGCTTTAACAGTTAGTAAGGATACATATGATCAGTGTTAGCTTTATTATGAGGTATTTTATTAATGGTGCCAAGTTTTGGCCAGTTCTCCTAGGGTAAAGGATATTGAAGGAAGCTAGATCGCATAGCTCTGAGATACTAGAAGCGGGTGATGGTACCCAGGAAGAGGTGTGCATATGTGCATGTATATGATGCGCACATATACGTGCGTAGATATTTATTTAACAAACTGCATCCTTTCTATTTAGGGTTAGGAAAGGATATATCTGTGTGTATGCGAGGCTTTGGTGCACCTGGTTTTAGTCCCCATATATTCTTTTTCCCTAGTTTTGAAATAAGAAGAAAAAGAGAATCTAGAGATAGTCAATTAGAGTTTTGTCCTTTCAAATCATCTTTATATTCTTCCTTGCATCTTACTTGATTCTTCATTGTTTATTCACTTGTTTTTCAATTTAATTATCATCATATTTATTTGATAAAATCTTGTATTGGATCAAAACAAACCATAGAGAATGAAAACTCTTATTCAAACTCGATGTAGAACCTAAATTCATCGAGTAGGGGTGTGCGATCCCTCTTATCCAAGAAGTCCATATTATTTAGAGCTAACAAAAGCTCATAAGATTTGTTTGGGATACAGTTGTTGGACTCCAGCAACTACTACATCTGAGCAAAATCCTTAAAGGGTGGTTTGAGAATCAAGAATGAATTATGTTCATGATGAAAGTCTAAAAGAACTTATAAATTCAACCAGTTCATTTATAAAATATTAGTTGTATAATGATATTATTATTACACGGATACATTATCTATAGAGATAAAATGTAGTATTTTTTCTGTCAAGACAACCTATCAGTTTTTGAGTGAGTTGGAACAGAGATATGCATAACATAATACTCCCATGATCTATCAGGTAAAGCAATTAATAGTTAGCCTTGTGTAAAAGTAGGATATTGTAAATATTTACTTCTCAAAATTCGAAGTACTTTTCGACAAATTACTTAATTATGAATCGATTCCAAACTATATATGTTAAGGATTAAGATCTATAATAGAGTACCAATAGAGAAACTTAATGATAAAAATTCTGATGGAATTAAATGAATCATAAAAAGATATTAAAGTTTAAATATTATTAATTAAACTATTTCTTAACCTTAATTAAGTGTATTAAATTGTACAATAAAAAAAAATACAAAGAAATATCATTAGATAGTTCACCTAACAAAAGTTTGGCTTTTAGTATTAGGGACCCGGATAAAATCACTAGAGACCCTAGCTTCAATAAAGAAATATATTACTGTTTATATTTTAAGATGACAAGTCAATTGGTTTAAAAGTATTTCAAGACAAATTTAAGTAAACTTATGTATTCTCATTGTTGCATGCCCGTATACAATGTGGAAAGTTGTTGTAAACTATATGAATATCCCAAAAGGCTTAGACTACATGGGAAGATGAAGGTGTCTGGCGCTAATCAAGTTTTAAGATCCTCTTGGGGAGACAGAGACAACAAAACAAGTTGTAATCACACATGAACAATATACACAATTAATGGTTTTGCTACAATAACTCTTTAGCATACTTGGTACAATCAAAGGTCTAGAAAACCTTGAATATTTTCTTAGAACAGAAGTTGCACGATCCAAGAATATAATTCATATGTACCAAAAAAAATATGCTTTGAATTTGTTAATTGAAACAGGTATAATAAGTGCAAAACTTTCAAAGTTACCATTGGACCAAACTATAAAGCTATTAAAGGATGTTGGTGAATTGATCCCTAATCTTGTCATGTAAAGAAGACTTATATGCAAGCTGATGTATCTATCTCTCCCAAGACTAGCTTTGTCATTTTAGTGCAATTAACCAGCCAGTTCATAAAACAACCTCATGATTAACATCTAAATGTTACCTACAAAGTGCTTAAGTATGTTAAAAGAACATCAAGACAATGATATTTTTACTTATCTCTTTTGAAGTTTCAAGTCAAGGACTACTATGATAGTCATTGGGTTATATGCACTGGCGAGCATAGATCTGTCACATGTTAATATATCTTCCTTTGAGAGTCCCTTATTTTTTGGAGATAAAACAAAAAAACAAAAAACAAACAACCGATTTTGACATGTTCATTTGCATAGGTAGAATATAGAATGATGACAACAATAAATTACAAGACAATATGGACAAGATACTAATTATCATATTTAAAGATTGATCACCCACGGGTTGTGATTCTATGTTGTGATAATAAAACTGTTTCATCACTCCACTCTCTCATAAAAGAATAAAGCAGATAGAAATTGATCGTTATTTAAAATTCGTAAAAAGATTCAAGACATGATTGAACATCAAAATCCAGGACTAATATCCAAGTGTAGACACAATTCATTGTTTAACATCTATTAAATAATTTGTATGAAAGTTTTACCACTGATAAAGTGTTTGAATTTTGAATTATTCTCCAAGTTAGTTGGGTATTCTAGTTCTTCACTTAATCTTCTTATTCCTCTCTATATATATACACACACACACACACACACATAGTGTATAAATAAGACTATAGATATATCTCTTTTAGTGTTAATTTTGTTGTTTATAATTGATTACTAATCCTCATATGCTGATAATTTGGGATCAATGTGACTCTTTCTGAGAGGTTCCTTGAATAATGAAATTGTTATCATTCCATAATTTATGTTATTTAACTTTTAGCTATGAGTATTAATGTGTATTTTTTCATAGTATTCTCCTTTTTGGATTTAGAGAGTTTGGTACAATTGACTTTTTAAAGAATTATGTGAATAATGTGATTTTGAATGTTTTGACCTCTTTCTTTTTTAATTTAAATGGTAGTTTTATATTTATTATTTTTATTTTTGTAAATTTTTTTCACTAATTTTCTTTTTAAATGCATTCTAAGTAAATACTCAAATGTATAATTTTCACTATTAAAATTTTTATGAGATTTACTGAAATTAATAACAGTGAGATTACTTGAAATGTTTGTGTTTTAATGAATTGCGAGTTAGAAATTCTCCTTTTTGAATATTTTTTTGGAGAGCATCTAACTCCTTATAGGCTTCTAGACATTATCCCTTGAAAAAATCATCACTATAACTAATGATTTGTAGGGCAAGCTAGTTTTATTTAAACTTAATAGATTGACAAGGAGATGCTTTCAATACTGTGCGTAGATATCATATTTATGCATGTTAAATAAGGTTGCAATCTTGCATTTCCACAGAATTTTTATTTGTATTTATGAAACAAATGGGAGGTTCTTTAATTTGGAATTGTGTATTGTTCCAATGTTTTTATTGAATAATATAAAAAGTAAGATGGTATTTAGTTTTTAAAAATAACTTAATTAAGAATCTAGAAAATAAACATAAAAAAATAATTGGTTTAATTTTTTAATTCTTTATTTTTTTATTAATTATTATTTTGATATTATCTTAAATTTAACAATATATACATGTAAATGTAAATCACAAAATATTTTTGACAAATATATAATTTTTAGTTTTTATAAATAAAAAAAATTATAAACAAAAAGTAACTGGTTGCCTGCTTAAGAATTTTAGTTTAAGCATATTTTCTTTTGGCACATGAGAAAAGTCAACAACCTAAGCTCTAGTAGTCCTTGGTCAATAGCCAGATCAAGCTTCAAGTAATTACACACTCTTTAAATTAAAAAGATGATAAGTTTATTCTTTAATAATCCAACAACTGTGCGGTTCTTCTTTTTTTTTTTTTTTTTTTTTTAAACAAAGGGAAAGCAAAATCCAATATGCAATGTAGGCAACTGTACTGTCTTTGACTTTTTGTATTGCAGTCAAACCCTTTCTACTTCTCTGACTGTGTTTAAAAATATCTTGAGATGTCAGCATTCATCCACCACATATTAACATTTCCATGGAGTACTGATTTATGATTTCCAGTTATTTGATTGCTGATAACCTTTCCAAGAAAGTATTGAACACATCGTCTCGGCTGAGCATGCTAATCCGAACGTACTCTGGATCACTCTCAAACGACGATCCACCCCTTCCCAGTATCTTATATGCTTTTAAAAGACTTCCAGAGTCTCTACCATCCTTGCTTCTCAGCCATGCAAATCCTGTTGGTAAATTAAAACAAACATGAGACTTTTTTTCTTTGGCCAAACAATAATTGATTTATATACCAATTTTACATGTATGTATATATATATATATATATGATGCATTACCAGGGTTTGATTCTTTGATCGTTCTACTGAAGTTGCAGAACTCTCGAGGGTATTTAGGCAAACTGAAGACTTCATTGTGTTTAACTAGTTTTCGTAGTTTCTTCCATCTTTCAGCCATGAGACGATGACCATGTTCGAAGAAGTTGTCAGAAGAATTTTGGCATTCATCACTGATCACTTCAAGAATCTTCGCAGCACGAATTTGAGACTCTTTTGATACACCAATAGAGTTCAGCTGAATGTAATTTACCATCTTTGAAGCCACTTCCTTATCTTTAACAAGAGCCCATCTTTATCCAAAAAAGAAAAGGAAAAGTTCAGATTTCCTGCATATATGCATATACATGTATTATATATGTACATATTGCTCACCCGATGCGAGAACCGGCATGTCCGGTGGCTTTGGATAAAGTAAAGAGCATGATATCGTGGTCAGCAGCGGCGGTGATTGGCGTATAATGAGGCCAGTAGTAGGCAAGGTCATGGATTAGACTTTCCCTCCTTCACGTTTCACCCACAGATTCTCTGATACTACCATCAGGGTTGTTTGGTGAGTTGATCACCTCAATGTACGGTCCTTCCTTATCGTAACTTCTTGCATCACCTGCCCATTTATACAGCCCTGAACGCACCAAGTCTGTCTCCACCGAGTATGACTGTAAAAATAAAACCCAATTAAACATGGTTTCTTTATAGTATCTAATCATTACTTACACAAACATAGATAACTCATTGGACTAATTAAACTTTCCAGGTTTCTACCTTTAATATTCCTGGTTAATAATTAACTATGTCAGTCAAATAGATTAATCACAGTTCTTCTTTTGAAATGTAAGGATATGATAGTTTGACCAACATGGTTCCAAAAGTAGACATGCCCATGTTACGATTCATTAATGGCGCCCAAGGATTGATAACACATTCAGGCGGATGCATATGCTTGTTTCTCAATATGTGTGTGTTTTTGAGGATTAAGGAACATGTCTGTCCCTTTGTCTCAGGATCCAAAGCTGTTTTCCTCACTTCGTGCCACCATTAATTATGTTTCCTTTTTCCTTCATTATCTTATATCTTATAGTGATCAACTCGGACACTATGTGTACTTAATCTATATATATTTATTTTATTAATTAAATAACATATGTATATTTATTACAACAAAATTTTTCATATACATAAAAATAAATACTCCAACTTGAAATTATAATTTTTAATATAAAAATAAATGTATTAATCATGCAGCAAAAAAAGTACTAACATGCGTAATCTAGATCTATAAATTCATTAGTAATTTTTTTTTGAAAGAGTAGAAGATATCTTTCAGTTTTTTCATTAAGACTTAAATAAGACTCCCCAATAAATTGAGTAAATTTAGAGACCGTAATCTCCAGGTAGATTTAACTCATTTAGAATTTGATGATGATCAATTTGTTTTTCCGAGAAAGAAATTGAAATGCTTGTATAATTAATTAGAGCTAAGCAATGTCTGTGGAAAGATATGCTGATTGGCTCACCGAGTAACAAGGGGCGGCGGATACAACATTGACGGGATCAGGTCCGCCGGCAAAAGTGAGGGCGTACAAGGCGGCCTGGTAGAGTTGGGTGGAGCCCGTCCCCACCACGATATAACGATCTTCCGCCACCGCATTTCCCACCACCATATGCAATCTCCTGATCGCATCGCCCAGTCCACTCTCCAGAAACCAGCATATGTTCCCAACGTCGCTGAAGTAGCTCATCAAATCCCATCCTGAAATCACCACCGTACACTTGTCCCCCTGCTTCCTCCAGTACCCTTCGAAGATCGTTGGATCACCTCTGCCCATACCCCCAAAAAAAATAAGATTTATCTAATAATTGCCATGCATGCATGCTGTTGCCAGACAGTAAACAAGTCTATATTTACAGTGTTTTCAGTATTGCCTACTTGACAACATCGATTTTAAAGAAACTAACATCAAATTAAAATGTTTAAAGCAAAGGACTTACTGATCAAGATTAATAACTGGATCCGACGAGAAGGTAGGAGTTGTTATGGGTATTTCGCCGTGAGCAGAGAAAAATGAGCATGTGTTGCCGCCATTGCTGAAAGTCACCATCTTGGCCGTCTTGAGTGAATAATCAATTGGTGTGAATGAAAAACAAGAGGAGAAGGAAGTCTTTATAGAGAATACTTGTACGTATCTATTTGCAGTAGATGAATTATGTACGGGGTTGGGTATTAGACGGACACATATTTATAGGCGCAAAGAAGTAAACAGGAGATGTATACCAGTTGAGTTGGATATTTTCCGTCGTGATCCCCTATTTTCTGGGGGGATATGAATTGGATTTTGTAATAAAGCTTTCTGGGGTATACCATAGGCGTAGAAGTTTGTGTTTATCCAGGAAAAGTGAAAGATAAATACCTCGTTTATTCCTGATGAGGAGAAAGTAATTAGAAAAATGTGTACAGAATCCTGCAAAACTTATTGGGATCCTGATTTAAGCTAAGAAGAGTAGAAAATCCAGATTAAGATATTGGATTTGATTTCCCCCTAAAAAGGGTTAAAAAAAAAAAAAAAAAAATCCATCCTCTTCCATGTTAGATGTGCATCCAAACAATTGGAAGAGGAGAAGTAATTAATTGATTGGATATATTTTTCCAAGAAAACTTAAGATCGCGATAAGCATGTTGGATTTTGATTTTACATTAAAATCATAACAAATCCTTCTCCATGTATATATCTCCAAGGAATTGGGAAAAATGAAACTTCCAAAAAACTACTTTGTACCGGTGGCTTAATTAGCTGCTTAGAATATTAATTACAATTAGTAAACGACTTAATAAAAAAATTAATTGTATGTGTATATACATTTCACCTACTTTGTGTTAGTGTACAATAACAACATTATGCTGTACCAAAAATATCTTTTTGTAATATAATTCTTTTTATTTTTAGTGATATATTTTTGTTTTTAATTTGAATTATAAATTTGATTTGTTTAGTCGTTAAATATTTATACGTACATGGTTCCAATCTTATTCAATATTTTTTTAGAAACAGTATCATGGTAATAATGAATTATCAAGTTCCATCTTTAAAAAATGTATTAGCAAATCAAGTGCATTTATTTTTTATATAAATAAAACATATTGCTGTTTTGGTGTGTATGTGTTTGTATGCATGTATATATGTTTGTAAGTTTTATACAGTTAGATCTTGAAAGTAGTATACAGTAAATACACGCCGTATGCAGCTTTCCAAAAGCTAGTTGAAATTGAATTACCGGTTTTGATATGGTTGATATACTAGGATGCTGTCACATATATACACCACTTGTAAAATATATATTTTAATGTAGTATTTTTTAAAATAATTAACTTTTAAAAGTTAATTTAGTTGAAATTTTTATTAAATAAAATAAAAAAATATGATACCCTTAAAAGTGTTCTCGTAATTTATTTATTTATTTATATATGTTAATGAGAATATGAGTAAAAATAATTTAATAATGTATATTATTAAATAATTAAAATTGTTATATTATATACAAATATAATAAGATTACATAAAATTTATGAAGTGGTCCACTCTAGAATAATGTAATATAATATAATATAATATTTAAAATATATTCATCTACACATACGTGTATATTTAATGATAAAAACAGCAGTAATTTAATAGCTTCCCGACGAGTTTTGACATTAATCTCGCCCATACCAAACTCCACTCTGCTACGTCTCTCTCATGGATCAGTTACTTTTTCTATTTAAATGAAAAATTGTATTAACAATTTCATCTACATAAAATTAAAAAATAAAAAGAAGAGAAAAACCAGTAGCACATGCAAATGTTTGGTCGGTCGGGGTAGAAATTTATGACAACAAACAGTTTTCTTATGTCTCGTCAAGGGACAATAATCACGTGTTTTTTTATTTTTAAATTCTATTTGTTCACACCAAATTCAAACATTCAACACAAAACTTTTCAACTTCTAATCCGTTCTCACATCATAAGAATTAAAATAAATACTAAAACATGGAAAATATGAGATAAATCCAAATTTTAAATGCCATGAATATAAATTTACACGTTAACTTGTGTGACTGTCGTCAGTTCACATCTTTTTGGTTCCGTCCGGTCCGATCCGATCCAATCCAAATACCAAAAATAGGCAAAGGGCCCAGTATCGGTCTTAGCCATTACCCACAACGACATGTCTCCCTCAACTCCCACTTTTCTCCCCCGACATCCCTTGTTCAGCACCAACATGTTCTGCCTTCTGGCATGTTTGGCTCCAACGCAACACAATATCACAATACCACTCATGCCCCTTTCACACTTCTCTGAAGGCATTTTGTCTCTTGACGAGCCCTATAACACTCTACTATAGCTATGTTTTTGTTTACGAAAATTCCCAACTCCAAATTGCTTCTCTTGCAACAGTATGACAGTGATGGAACTGGGTCACTCTCAAACAATCCACATTCGGCTTCAAATGGCTAAAACATGTTGTTCATTATTCTATCACACCCATTTAATATCTCTTCTTTTGCTATAAAAGAAAATCCAGCAAACAAATACTCCAGGCAGACAAAGTAAAAGAAGAAGAGGGAGATGGGTTACCTGGGAATTTCAGTTTAATTTCTCTCTCACAACAAAGAAGTTTCATCTCTACTTTCTCCCTAAGAATGCCTATTCCCAAGTAAATAACAACACCTAATATAAAAACGACCTAACACAGATAAGTTAATCCATCCTTGGTACTACTAAATAGAAAGGCAAAAGAACAAGATCAAATCGATCAATTTATATATTTACAACATAGGCTTGACCAGGAAAAAAAGAGTCAGAATAAACCCTTTCCCCATATATATTTTCTCTTCATTTTCCTACGCGTGTGGAGCTTCGTTTGGTACAGTTTGAGGACTCTTCCTAAATACATGCTTTCTACAACGTTGAAAAATGCTGTCGTATATCAAATCAAATTGAACTCCTGCTCTTTCCCTGTTCACTATAAACAATATGTGATCTGCTTCAACAATTTTGTAGTACCTGCACATTTAACCAAAGGCCATCCTTTATGTTAGCTCATATAACAATAAATTTTAATCTCCTCTTTCTTGGCTAGCCAGCAGCCTTTTGGCAACTCATAGTTTCAAGATTAATATGAAGGTAGACAAAGCTATGGCTAAAATATCAAGCCCTTGATTATAGTTGATGAAGACGGGAACATGAACTAGTGAAAATTAATGACAAGGTCCTGTTTGTAAACAGTTCTTTGCATTGCACTCATCTTACAATAGCACTGTGGGGTAGGAGACATCACAAGCATTTTATCTAAGACTACCATGTTGCTTGTGGAATATGTATGGCATTACCATGACTGATGGCTTTCGTAATTTGACCCAAAATAGACCCCTACTTCCAATTCTGTTAATTGATAAGGTAACTTGAAGTTGGTCTATTATCATGGTTTAAAACTGTGATCAACCGTTGAGGTCTTCAGAATTCTAAACAAGCTTGAAACTCAGTTTCCAGGAGATCTCATGATTGTGATGATAAAAACTATGAACTTCATTAAAATGCATATTTACAGAGAGGTAGCATACAAGTAAAATTGTCCTAGTTCTAGGTAATGAAATTTTAAGCTCAAGGTTACAAATATGATTTGGTTAATTAACGTGAGAGAGAGAGAGAGAGAGCTAACTACAGCAGGAAAACACTAACCAGATGCCTGGTTGCAATGGTTGGCATTCAGAATCATTCACAATAAAACGGCTTGGATGTTCAAATGGGATCCGAGGATGAGTCATGGATATGGTGTTCAATGCTCCATCATTGTCCTGCCAATCCTCATCCCTGCACATGCAATTACGACGTGAATCATGATGTGCTTTGAATATTTTTGTGGCCAGGAAAGCTTCAAGAGGCACAGTTGCTGTTCAAAATGAATATGGAATTCTTTCAAATTACAGTGAAATGGTAAGAATATGATAGAATAAATACCAGAATCACTAAGTTCCAGAGACTTCTGTATAGTGATTAGAAATCAATGTTTAAATAAAAATTCAGGAAGAAACTTCATTCAAATATCATAAATATTCTAATCCAAGCATATCAAGTCATTACAGTTTTGTCAAACCAAAAGCCTATGAGCAATCAAGAAACTGATGTAACAGAATACATGGTGTACAAACACAAACCTGTAGCCTTTGTATGGTGGGGTGACATCGGGAGGATGACGCCACTGAGTCATCTGCAACACTCTGAGAAACAGCATTGGGTGGATTCCGAGGATTCCAGAAGGAAGAGTAACACCCAGTATCTCCCTCGTTCTCTTAGTAGCATAGCTGAAATAGAATGTGTTTGGGAAGGTCTGCAGATAGGCATTTAGTCTCATGGATCCTTGAATTGTAAGATCTGGGAGGATCCAATCCCCCGAAGCAAATGGACCTGCATTTCCAAGGAGGCAATCAACAAGACCCCAGACACCCATTTTCTTCCAGGACATGTTGAAGTGATCAAACCCGAAATTGTAATAGGACTTTAACCAAGGAATATCCAACCATTCATAAATTATCACTCCTAAACGGCACAGCTGTAACAGACTTATAGGTTTCATGGTTCTTCCATCCTCTGGCCTGGAAAAGAAAAGTTCCCAACTATTCAGCACTACGAGTGATCAATAATGCCTTTCTTTTGAGGGAATAGTAGCCAATGAATATGCTAGGTAGAAATTCTCAAGGAGTAAAGCATCATTCAAAACAGAAATGGAAATCCAGGCTGAAACTTATATAATCAACTTGACTTCTCAGCATGTAACATATTCGGGATTCTACCTTGGTTTTGGTTCTAATATTTTATTTGTTCAATGCTTTTGTTACATATTTCTCAAAAGAAAACCAAGTTACATCTCTCCCTCGCCATTCAGTCGTAGGATTTCCGTGTAACTAAAACCTGGATAAAACAACTAAAACCTGAAAACAAAGTTCAAAAAGAACTTACTGCATTCCATCCAAGTAGGTTCTTGTAGTCCCATTGAATGCCCCAGATAACGATGTTACACTTAATATCCAATTCTCATTCGTGTTCTCATAACCTTTGAATGCCTGAAAAGTTTCATATTGTGTACATAAATGGAACGAATTGACTTACCAGAGGAATGCAAAAGTTAAAAGGCAGAATAGTGACAATTACGGCTATCTCACAGTGAAAGAAACTAACCTTATCGGCGAGCATTTGCTGCAAGACACGAACAACCTGTGCTCCGGCTGAGTGCCCAATAAAATGAATAGGATGGTCCTCGTCCCATTCAGGGTAATGCCCTGTGTCCCATTTTGTAAACAAACAAAAACCCGTTTCAGAATTCTACATGAAAAAGAATTCCCCATAAAACAGTGAAAAGGCAACAAAGCATGCCGAAAGCAGGATGAACTTGCTAACCCTCTTCATAAATTCGTCCAAATTGAGAGTGTCCGCAGGCGTTGCTATGTTCTTCACCGTAATCAACTTGTCCGCCTTTCAAATAGTAGAACAACTCGCGAGCTCTGAAACCCCCCAAAACCCCATTTTTTGGAAGACAACCAGTAAACATCACAGAGAGGCAGAATTAGCAAAAGAAAATTGCAATCCCTGCTTTATTCAGAAATATACCTATCATATATGCTGGTTAATGAACCTAAATCGGGCACGAGAACCCTCTCGTCTTTCTTCTCTGCCCCGGCGAAATAAGACAATCCTCCCAATTTCTGAGGTTTAGAGAACACACAAAATCAAAACTCACATTGAGGAACAATATGAAGAACAGATAAATTTTTGCAGCATAAAATGGAAAAGGAGCCAAAAAAATTAAAACCCAATTGACGGGGAACAATAAAATCCATTTTACCCCTTTGCCAAATCCAAAGATTCCATGAACTAACACGATCGGAGGCAGACCGACAACATTGGTTGATTTTGCTGTTGGGTCTGCCTCCTGAAGCTCAAGATTGATGTTAGGCCTGAAAAGGCATTCGTTCAAAGCTTGAGAGAGATCGCCAGCGACAGCGCTGCTGAATATGTAAAACCCATAAAGCAAATGCACCAAAGAGCTGACGAACAGCTCTGTCCATTGCAGAGCAGATATCATACACCACCTTATCATCCTCGCACACAAACTACTCCAAAAAGGCAAAAATGAAGCCAAAAAAAAAAAAAAGGAAAAACCAGAGCCTTCTTCTCCGAGAAAAAAAAAGAAGTCAAAGAAGGCTCCTCTGCTTAAAAAGTCAACAAGCCCTCCTCCTCCTGTGATCCCCTTCTATGATCCTTGCATAGAAGGGGTAAAAGAAACGGTGGTATTTGTATACAGGAAAGAGAACCTTACGTTACAGTTTTTTTTTTTTTTTTTTTTTCTTCTTCTCTTAATATCTTGTAACTTTGAAATTGGGTTTCCCACAATTTTCTCATCACCCACCTAATCATAAGAAGAGAGAGAGAGAGAGAGAGAGAGAGAGAGCAGCAAACAAACAAATTTCCCTGCCAATCAATAACTCACACTATTCATTCATTCTCCATGTTGTCTTTCTTTCCCAGGTCTTTTTTACCCCCTCAGCAAGAAAAAGGAGGAAAGTGCAACTGGTTGTGAATGGTGCCAGTTGTCCTAGTTGGAACCGCTCCGATAAAATGTGGAGCCAAATAAAGCGGGACCCACTTAAACATAGGGAAAATCTAATCCCCAATGCATCTCTCTGTCTGTTTTACTGATAAAAATAAAAA
>NW_019014623.1:1021589-1048134 GCF_000150535.2 Carica papaya | reverse complement strand
TTTGTTTTCCCTGCTGGAAATATATATTTTATATAGTAATAAATTTTGTCTTAAAAGAAAAATTATTTATGAAAAAGGAAAAAGGTGGTTGGTTAGTTAAGAATATAGTAGTTTCTATCTACCCATCCAGCAGTGATGTTCTGGATAAGTGCTGGAAGGTTCTGTCAGACTCAGCTGCCAACAAAACCAAACCCCTTTATCCTTCCCCCACACACGTGTTTTAATACTTCCAATTCTTCTCCCCTCTATTTTTTTTTTTTTTTTTTTTTTTTTTTACTGCTTAGTCTTTTACCTTCCTTCGCGTTAAATACATTTTTTTACCCTTCTCTCGTGCCAAAATTTCAAAGATCCCAAGCAAGCTCCGAATTTCGTAGAGTTGAAAAGTCTCAAAATTTCTACGGACGTTTCTTTTATTGTTGAATTTACATCTTCCGCTCCTACTCAATTTATTGATAAAATAAATGTATACTTACGTTCTCCAAAACCCACATTGCTACTTTTCAAATATTTTATACATTTATTTATATATATATATAAATATGTGTATGAAACATTTAATAATAACTAAAATAAATTTTTGCAATCAATAATTTATTTATATCAAGAACTTAAAGTTATCTTTAATATTAATGTTTTCTTATATGAAAACATATACTTATTTATAATAAATATTGATACATTGCATATAATGATATTTGATTCTAAATTTTTATTAATAACTTAAAATAATTATTACAATAAATAAAACTTTTAATTATTTATATAACTATAAAATTTATATTTATTATCGTTTAGATTATAATTAATTTTTTTATTATAATAATAATAAAAGATTTTTTGAAAAGTTAACCATAAAAAGTGGAGATTTTTTTTATAAAAAAAATGAATTGTGAGAATATATTTCAAAAACCTTTAATTTATTTAAAAGAAATAAGGAAATATACCCCTCAAAGTAAAGATTAAATAAATAAAAGTTAGGGAATTGGAGTTCACGTTTTTTAAAAGTTTTTTACTCTATTTGCAAGAAGATACTCGTCCGCTTATTAATAATAATTTATTACTTTTTATTATAAAATAATTAATATATTATTCATTAAAAAAATTACAATTTGCACGTCAGAAAACAGGTTTATTATTATTTTTTTTGTTTAATATGATATGATATGGGCGGTGAGTTGTGGGCGCATGTGCCGCGCCACTATTTAAATGTTCATTTATTTTTCTTTTTACTTACATTAAAAAATTAAATAAATAAAGTCTTGGTTACGCGGCGCATCCAAAATTGGCCGTAGTTGGTGAACCCTTTTACTTTTTCTTTATTTGCTTTTTTATCGTCATAATAAATTATTTAGAATTTTACGAAATTGCTTTTACACGTGCTCAATTTATAGGGAATTTTCACGTGATAAAATAATTTTTTAACATAAATAGAAAATAATTATTAACGTTAAAAGAAATTATTTAATTTTTTAAAAAAAAGAAGTGTAAAAAGTTCTTTGGTCATATTAATTATTAGAAAAAAAATACGCAGATATCCATCCCTTTCAATTAAGAATGGGACACGGGGAAGGCCTTAAATGAGCTCAACAGCAAGGAGGGTGTGATTAAAGATGGGATATATGGTTCCGATCCCAATCGCCTTCTAATTTATAAAATCACTTAATAAGGAGACTCAAAATATCTTATGATATGTATATATACATATAGACGTGGTAAATCTTTGAACACTTCCATTCAGTCAAAAAGAGTACACTGTACGTAGCGCATTCAATATTGGATTTTATATAAAAGATAAAAAGTAAAGATATTTTAAATACTTGGTGGGTTCAGAAGATTATCTCGTTTTGGATTTAAAGCTTGGGTTAGCCCATTTGATTACTTTAGCCCATTAGTGATCTCTGGTGGGCTGGTCTACCGAAGGCCCGGAAGTGACCCCCCCTTCCAATCAAGGGATAAAATCCTCTTGTTTTAATTCTTTAGCAGACATGCTTAAATCTCACTCAATATTCATTTTTGAGCTGTTTTTTTCATTCTAAATTTTGTTTAGATGATAATTTATTTTTTAATTCTCGTGTAGAAATAGTCTTATTCTGGTTTTGGACTAAAAAATAAGCCACATCAAATAATATTTGGCCCGATCCTTGTCCCATACAATAGGGGACTAAGAAAACTATTTAGATCATAGAAGAGTAGAATGAATCAAAATTTTAAAAACAATATACATATAAATTATCCTTGATCTTTAATCTACTTGGATTCAATCTGATTTTAAATTGATAAATGTTGCTAGCCTTTGTGATTGGAGTTGCGACAATGGCTGGTGGGGCTAATTGAGATAGCTACGGCTATTTAATTCAAGTATCCCACCATAGTATTTGTATTCTCAGTGGTGCTTCCATTATAACCTCATCCAAATACTCTTGCCGTTCAAGTAAAGATGATGTTTTTGAGTGCTTGCCACTGCACCGACTCAACTTTATTTCTTCTCTCTTTCCATTTCCTACATCTTCCACAAGTGACTTCTTTCACATTTTGATCATCATCATCATCATCATCATTTCTTTGTCACCTTAATTAATAACAAGTAACTATTCCAAAGTTAATTTCTTACCGAGAAACCTGAAATAATTGTAGGGATGACATATATACACACACATATATATTGTTTTAAAGGTAGTTAGCTAGGAGAGAGGCTTTTCGATCGGCGCAGAGTTTCATCGGCGCAGAGTTTCGTGTGTGAATGGGATTGAGTAAATGATTATAGGGTCGGTTTAATGTAGTTGACACTAATTGGAGGAGATTCTTGGGTTTTAGGTAAGGCTCGCATTTATTACTACACGAGTTCTGTTGGCTGACTTTAGGTGATTGTGAACGTAAGCTTTAAGCAAAAGATAGTCTCCAAGTTCAAACAATTTCTCGTGGGAACGCATTTCCGATCTTGCTCATTCCCATTCCTTTTCTTTATTTGTTGTTTCCATATATATATATATATATATATATTGTATATATGGATAATGCTCAACTAATTTCTTTACTGTTGGTTCTTCTCCAATTGGGTCTGCATGCATAATGCTCAACTAATTACATGTGCTATATATAGCTTATAGAACTTTTAAAGTTGAAGTATTAAAACCATTAAATTAACCAAAGATTGCAGAAGACCTAATTATGTGAAAGATTGGGCAGGCAAGCGTCAGGAGGGTTTCAAGTTTTCAACAAAGTACTTGCAGAAAATGGGATCCACCTATATTTACCACTGACAACACCACACCTAAGTTTTAGTATGGAAGAATTATGAATTTATGTGAGGGATTCATCAAGACCCAAACTGAACCCTCCCTCCTCTTCACCCCTTTTCTTTTTCCCTTACCCAATTTGAACTGAACTTTGATAACTCAAAAGTCTGAAGTTGCCAACCTTTTCATTCCTTTAGAAAAGAAATTAACTTGAAAGCTGAGACAAGGGAGAAAAAGAGACCAAAAATCCATAGTATATTAACTATTTCCTTTACTCCACATTTACAGATAAGTCCTCTAAAGGTGGTGTAATTAATGGAATATCACCCGTTAGTTAACCCAAAAAAAGAACATAATCGAGAAGAAAAAAATTGGATTAATAATAAGGAGAAATAATTATGAGAATTACCCAAAAAAAACTCACTCAATGATCTGGAGAAAAGAAAACCCAAAATCACCCAGAAAATTTAACAAAAAAGGAGTCGAAAAAAAGTGAAGAATATATTAATAATTAATTACTTTTAAAAAAAGAAAGAAAAAAAAAAAAAAAGCTTTGCAGCCCTATATATATATATATATATATATATATATTATATACCCTTTAATTAATTTTTGGTTTAGGGACACCTCCCATTTCTTCCAGGTCCTCCGTAGTAAAAATAATTGCCCCAGACTCTGTTGATCCCTCCTTGAATGTCGTAGCAGTTTGGATGGTCAGCTAAAACCCTTAGATTTGATAATGGGATTAAGTTATTATCCCAATCAACAACCTGCAGGTTCCTAAAATAAGAAGCTTTTCCAAACCCTTCGCCGGCGAAATGGCCGCTTCCCATTTGTGTGGATGTATGCGAACCAGACGGCCTGGAGTTGACCACTTCTCCACCAAACTGTACCATGCTTGCATGATCTCTCAAGTGGGTAAACAAAAATGATGGCCAGTACCCGACTAGAACACCCGACCCGAATTCTAGCCACCAATTTCCATGCTTCGGATCCTGCATTACCCATTAACCTTTCACATCAAATTTCAAATAAAAGGAACATTTTCAAACTCTTTACTCGTGTTAATAAAAGATGACACACATACCATAACAACTTTAAAAAAATAAAAATAAAAAACACACACACACACACAATCCACAATTTAAATCCAGATTTTTATAAAAAAAAAGTGTATAGTTAATGTATATAACAAAGTAATATGTAAAAAGAAGAAAAAGCTTGGAGGGTTTTAAAAGATTTAAAAAACAAAAACAAAAAGAAGAAAGAAAGAAAAAAGCAATCTTGGTTTGCAGAAATGTCATGGAGTAAAAAAAGTGCAATGGTTGTTGAAGTATAAGGTGACAAAGTTCATGAAAATAATGAAAAATAAAAGAGTGAGTGGTCACTACTCAATTGGAAATTTTTCTCTTTCCTTTTTTTTCTTTTTTTATTTTTCATTTTTTATTTTTTATTTTAAAAAAAAAAAGAGAATCTCAAAAGCACAAAAGCGCGCGTATAGGAAATTACACATTGTTTAGATGTAGCAGTGCACGCGAGCATGTATCATGTATATTGTATTCTAATATCTCTATTCGTATATCATCATCATTAAAGTTATTGATAATTACTTATTAGCCATTCTTCTCTGTACCCATTTTAGGTGCAGCCAATCTAATCATAATATGCCAGGTGTACGGAGGATCAACTTTGACCATCACCATTGCTTTGACTTTTCCAACTTGGATAAAAAGTATTTAGATCGGATGGTCAGGAGTCCACGTGTACACACATGAGTGGGTAAACATCTCTTCCCAATGACCCACCCTTAACCTTCACTAAATAACCGTAAAAACTGCCAATTCAGTAGTTTCTTTTTTCTGACTTATCTTAATTACTTCCATTTGGTTTAATCCACAATATATATTTATATATATAGATATATATGTTTACCTTCCAAATCAATAAGCTGATATCAAATTGGCCGCCATTATAGGATGAGGTTGGAGAAATTGCAGCTCCGATTACAATTCTATTATTAGTCTGAACAAAACCGGAGCACAGCAGATTGTAGCAGCCAGTAGCTTGATACGCGTCACTCTGCAACAATAATCATGAAAACTCATCATTCCTTATTATATTTTCTTATGCTTCAAGCGAGGAATTCAATTCATGGATAACAAATGAATATATATATATATATATATATGCATAAAATTATATATAATATACTCACCGTCCAATAAGTAAAGAACCTAGGATAGCTATCCCCGTACAACTCTGGGCTTACCTGCGGACAATTAAATGAAAATATTTAGCTTCCATGGCTACAAAAATACAATGAAAATAGCAAGAGAATTTAACAGTGTTTGATTTAATTTGAATTTTTGTATTCTGAAAATGAAAAAAATTGATATGAGGAGAGACATAGAGATGAGATATAATGACAGACTTGCCTGCCAACCAGCTTCAATGGTGTTAAGATCATTACCAAAAGAACCAGAGATGATCCACATTTGTGATAAGCTAAATTCATTTTGATTTGAAACTCGGGGTGCCCACACGTTTATGCTCGCCTTTGCTCCAAAATATTGCTCTCCACTCACGTATCCAACAGCGTGCTGCAACCCATAAACAATTACCAATCGTCAAACTCACTGGGATTAACACACACATATATATTGTTTAAACCATGGAAGTCTTTAATCACTACAACTAGAAAATGGTTATGTAAATGAAACCCAACTACTAAATTTCAAAAAGAGAACTGAGAACACCAGAAAACTCCCAGTTTGGTGTTTTTGATTTTTTCAAATTGCAGACTGAATTTTCTTTTTTCTTTTTTCTTTTTTTTTAAATATAAGAGAGATTTGAAAGAAAAAGGAACATAAAAGAAGAAGCAAATTATGTCTCTTTAGGTCCATCCAAGAAGAAAGCAGTGCTTTTGTATCTCAACTCCTTCGCTCATTCTTTTATGTGCTAAACAAGCTGGTCATCTTTTGAAAAAGGGGACTCCAAGAAAGAGAAACAACTACCATGCCTCCTCTGCCATTTTCTTTGACCACTTTCCTTCACTATTTTGAAGAATTGAAAACAAAAAATAAAAAGAAAAAATAAATCTAATTTACCCAGTAGTTTACTGTTAATTTTTGTTTTTTTTTCTGGTGGGTATTTGTATATACGTACTTCATGATCATTGCCACTTGAATCTCTTCTAACACGTCTTATTTTCCTTCCAAATCGTCGAAGAGAACTTGCCCTTAACATGTCCTCTTCATTTGTTCTCCTGATTGGAATTGTCCCCCCGGGACATGTTTCCCCTGACAAACTCCATAACTGGAATGTTTCAGACATCGAACCTGTTGGGTTACGGCCTCCTGGTCTCTCTGGTAGATCCTGCAATTTTAACATGATAAATTCAATTTGGTCAAATCCAATGTATGAGCAGAAAGAGATTTAAAGCACAGTAAAATTAGGGAAAAAAAAAAAAAAAAAAAAACAGAGCAAAATTCACTCACCAAGGGTTTCTGTCCTCTCAAAAGAGGATGATCGAAAGCTGGTTGATGATGAGATAAAACACAATCGATTATATCACCATCCGGACTCTGCATCCCATAAACACACCGAAAAAGGAAAAGAAGGAGAAAACAACACAAACATGTGAGTCTCAAAAGACAGATGGAAAAAGGAATGTGAGATTATGATAAGAAAGCAGAGATGAAGATGAAGGGAATTGCCTGAATTGTCTTGACAGCAGGCTTGTTGATCCTGCTGAGGTGTTGTCTTATTCTTTTCAACTTCTGCAACTCTTTCTCCGGCCGGAAAGTTTGATTGGTTGCATGTGAATTGTTTGTTTCCAAGGAATAGACGGGAGAAAATGAAGAAGCAACAAGAAGAAAGAATACAAAAAGAGGAATGAGGGGGAAGATCTTAGACCAGCTAGACGCCATATTTGAGGAATTTTCTTTTGATGTTTCTCCGACTAAATCTGTATGCAATTGTCGTATACATTGGTTCTGTCTTGTTGTGTGATGAAAAAAATAAGACTGTTTATTCCTCGTTCTTGCCCATTGAAACACATCTCCCATCAAATCCACCCAGCATATAATCACCATTCTAAGGAACCCAGTTCCACTCTCACCATTTCCAAAGCTATTCAATTCAAACCCCCCAAAATAAGAATAAGAATACACACAAAAAAAAGAAAAAAATGAGAAGAAGAAGAAGAAGAACAATCTCTCAACTTTCAGTCTCTCTCTCTCTCTGTTTCTAATTCTACTGCCTCAGTTTCTAATACCTTGTTGGTTTTTATGTTCTGACAAGCAGAGGTTCCCAGGCATGAGGTGATTAAAGAAAACAGAGAAACTGGTTGGATTTTCTTAAAGTTTTGCCCATGTGGTAATGGTGATATAAATACTGGGTAGTGATGAAATCATGCTGCTATTTTAAAATTTTTTTGAAGAGAAAAATAAAAAAATAGAGGTGAGAGAAGAAGAGAGTGTTTCCAGTCTCCAATACAAGGACTGAAACTTTAGCTTTATTGGTGTGAAGATTATAGGGCAAAATGGTACAGTTCTGTTATTCTTTACTTTGGTTGTATGAGGACAGATTGGAATTACACTCCATTCTGGATTTCCAAAGTTCCTTGCTTTGCCCTCTTCTCTTTCTCACTTCCCTAGATGTTCTCTGTGTCAGCTCATTTTTATTTTTTATTTCCCTTCAAAAATTATTTTTCCTTTTCTCATAAAAATTATATAAAATCAATTATCTGGTGTACCCATCACCAGAGTAATTACGCAAGGTATGAATTCAGAGCTGTTCGATTTTTGAGACAGTCAAACGCGAACAAGAAATCAACGTTATCACTGGTCTTAATTTGCGACAAGGAGTTGTCATGAAACTACTGCATCTTTTCTACGCTGTCGTATTCCACAAGTGAAGGTGAAGCAATTTTTTCTTTTTTTTTTTTTTTTTTTGTCGTGTAGGATTAATAATGTGTTGGTACAGGTGCACCTCCAGCTGCATGCTTATACATGCATATGCATATTCATTAAGCATAATATTTTGGGTGGCTCAATTTTGATTTTTCTAGCTAACCTTTTAATCCTCCGTTACCACTAAACACGTCTATTAATATCATTAACAGCTATTGGTTTAATGTTTCGTTATCAATATTTAAATAAGATTCGAGTTAATTCGTAAATTTTATTTCCAAATTTTGAATATTTACTCGATTAAATTATTTTATTTCATTAAGTTTCCTTTTGGATTAATATATATTTTCTTAAATAAATAACATATTTTTTAAGAGTTGAATGGACATAAGAAAATAATTATAGTTTGAATTAATTATTTCAAAATGAAAGGGTAAGATAGTAATCTCCCTCATTTTATTCGTTAAAAAAACCATGGATATCAGATATCCTTTCAATTGCCTCTTACGTTTCTTCATTTTTCTTTAAAAAAAAAAAACCTACCTCTTGTGTTGTAATAAAATATGATGCTTAATTCTTAGATTAATATATTAATTATGTCTCCATTTCCAAAATATATATACATATATATACTAATTATGTCTCACATACTTATAGAATCTCTAATACTAAAGAAATATATTTTCTAGAATATTGCACCCTTTTATAAATTTTGACAATTATAGTTACATATAAATTTTATGATTAACAAAGTTTATATTATTTTAATTTAAAAATACGAATTTATTTTAATTATATTTTCCTGAACATACTATATAATTTCCTTTTTAGATTATTTTGTTATCATTAATATAAAAACATACCATAATCTCTCAAAGTTGCCAATTAATTACACAATTTTTAACACGAGAAAATATATAAAAATAAGACTGTTAAATCGTAATTATGATGTCATGGTCAGAGATAAGTGACATCACTTCACACCAGGAGCTTCTCCAGTCCACTTGTCCAGTCTCTACCATCATATTCAGGAAAGTATTTATATTCACTTCTTCTTCTGGATAGAAAATGTACAAATGAAAAATAGATATATGGATTTTGTGTTTGTAAATAATTAAAAAAAGGATAACATCGTACATTTTTTTTAATTTAATTTAAATAATTTATTATCGAAGCTGATTATTTTATAATTTATAATAATCCAATTAGATTTTATACGGTATATATAAAAATTATTTAATTAAAAAAAGTGGGACTAAAGTATCCATAAGGTTGCCCATAATGATGCCTGCATCTTATCACTTAATTTTATTTTAATTTAATTTAAATCATAAAGTAATTTAAACTTTCTATTATTACATTTACACCCCTGATAAATATCTTTTGTCGTTTCCGACCCCTACCCCTCGGTATTTCCTTAAAAAGTACCATTAAAAAAAACTAGCAACATTTCTTTTCTTAATTAAAAATTTTGTACTTTTAATGTAGACTATTTGTTGCTAATATAAGGCATTAATGCATGGATGATATTAATTAATATAATTAAATTTTGTGGTCCTGAGGGATACCCAATAATATAATAGTATATGCATGCGATGGATGAAAATTATTCTGTAATAATAATTAATAATCCGATAGAAATATAAATTTAGTATAAAATTATTAAATCAGAATTGAAGAGAAATATTTAAATTGAGCAAATGCAATAAATGTGTTAATTAAGGAAGGTAGTTGAGAGAAGTGAGCAATTGAAAGCATTAACTATCGTACTTTAAGGTCTAATCCTTGAAATCTAAACATAAAATTTTTAAGCATTATATTTAATAAGATCCAATCTGAATTTATAATTTTTACTGATAAAAAAATTATAAATTATCTCATAAAAATGATTGATAAGTATGAAATAATATAGATATATATTCAATTAATTAGTATTTTCTTTTTTTTTAAAAAAAAAGGATGTATTGAGACTAATGAAAAACAAAAAGAAATTAAATATGGTTTTATTATTGCTGATTATTAAATTTTTAAATAATTTTGTACTAAAAATAAATGTGAGAAGAATTTAATCATATGTGTATGTAGATGTGTAATAGACTCAAATTAAAAGTATTACGCGTAGGGAAACTCAACTACCAGCCTTCAATGAGGTCTGTAACAAGCAAAATACGGCACGAATAATTGTATAAAATGAATTTTGCTAATTATATAAAATGTCTAAATTCATTTGCTATTTGAAGCTCTAATTATTTAATTTTACAAAATAATCCCTAATGCATTACATACATACATACATATATATATATAAACATCATTTAGCCTATATTTACTTATTATTACTTTTTTTTTTTTTTTTTTACTCCACATAACTAGTATCTCTATTTCCAACATGAAAATTATAATGATAAACTGTATATCTTAAGTCAATTAATTAATTAATTAGGTCTCAAAAAATTAATTAACCATCTTAAACAAGTGCAGGCAGTTTTAATTGTCATAGCTAATGAATTAATTGATTAAAAAATAATAATAATAATAATAATAATAAAGTGAGAGACATTTCCTTTGCGGTAATTAAATATTTTATTTAATCAATTAGTTGATAGGGTAAAGGGAAATGTTGAGGTTGGAGTTGGAGGAGGATTCCCCTTTTTGGGGTTGGAAGAAATTACCATTCATGGAATGAATCTTCGTTAATGAATTCAGTGTTTCACTTTTCATCTCATCGACATATCAAATTCTTATATTCCACTACAAATGTCTTTAAAACATAATTAATTAATCGTCTACTAATCAACCCATTACATATATATATATATATATATATATATATATATACTTTAATTCTTAATCCTAAGACATATGAAATTATAGAATTGGATGACTGACTACCAGAGTTAATTAAGTGAAAATTATAGTTATTTCTGTATGTTTGTTTTAAATTAGTTTTGTGATTGGAATGTGACCTAACAAAAGCTGAACTTATCAACTACAGTAATGGTCTCTAATTATGTTAAATTATGTGTGTGTGTTTGTTCACATAATATTGGTTCATAAATGTGTATATATATATAGAAGTAAATTACTGGGTGTGGTATTGAAATGCAATGATGGTGTCCCCAAATTTGATAGGAATTTAGAAAGTGGGGTTTTGTTGCACAATATGTAAGTTGGACACTCGAGAAGTGTGCCTTTTTGACTTGCAAAAATGCACATTTGGGTTGCATTGACTCTAAGAAGATGATTTGAATGTCACTTCACCAGGATTTATTTGTGCTGGTAACTATCACTATTTCATTTTACTATTTGGTCACCCCCATACATAAAGATGTGTATATATATATATATTATTCTTAATTACCAGAGAAGAGAAATGTCCATGGCTGCTTCCTTCTTTTTCTGTCGGCATCAACATGTGAGACATGTACACATACATATATTATATGGTTTGATGCTCATGGACCTAAAATCTGAATGGTGGGATCCAAATTGACCAGCTACCCCACTTTTCATCCTCACTTTTACAACTTCAAACTGACCGACTTCTTTCATTTTTACTGCATGCCCTCCAATATAATTTAATTACTCTTAATTAAATCAAAGTATCAAACACATTCAGAGATTATATTGATAACTTAATTTTTTACATTTATATATATTTTATTTTAATTTTCTAGAAGTGCAAATTGTGATGAGTTGAGATAAGAAGCAAAGTTTAGCTTTTTAGGGTACAAACATAAAATAATTCCAATTAAGAAACCTAGTACTGAGGTAAGCAGATTCTGGAAGAGAGTAATTAATTAGTGGGTTGTGAATTAAGGTGGGTAATGATGAGATTAGTTTTGAAATCCATGATTTTGTTTAGGAGCAGCTTCTGATTTTAGTCAGACGAGATCATGCCTTCAAACCCTACACGCAACTCCACACGTTTAATATATATACTTATTAACATAAATCTATAAACATCCTCCTTACTAATTAGCTAGGAATAAAGTATTATGTCATGCCATTTAAATGAATGACGTAACAACACATTAAGATATATTACACATTGTTAATTATGTATTATCGTTACTTATGGCGTATGTATATATATGTATGTATATGTATGTACAGTTCATCAAATATATATTAAGAAATATTAATTATAATATGTGATGTGGCTCAACATATTATATTCCGTGTAGTTGATCAAGTTGGCAAGAAAACCCAAGGAAAAAGTGTTGGGTGAATAGTGATTGTAAAATGGAAGAATGGGATCAAAGCATCTTTGGAATTGGAAGGGTAAGCAGTTAAAAAGTGGGAATAATAATAAAGGGGGAATGAATTATAAGACCCACATCAAAAGAAGAGAGAATAGAATCATGAGAGAAGAAAAGAAGGGTACTCCTAGTTTATCACTTCAAATCATATCATATTTTTATATATATATATATATATATACCTTTCTCCTCTATCTACACATTTACATACATACGCCATACATACACACACACACACATGTATATACATATGTATACACGTGTGTATGGTGTATGGATCATGTATACGGTTTGCTTTTTTCTCAAAGTGTGTGTTTGAATATTTAAATACAAAAGTCTCTTGAAAGGTGAAAAAGAAGGCTTTCTAGCATGGAACTGCGGTGTTAGAGCAATCATTTTGTCTAAGCTCTGCAGGCTCAGCTTTCCTAGTTTTAAGAGGCTTATACATATATATACAAACCAATAAAAAACTTTCATATGCTTGTTAAAAAGATTTTTGGCAAACAGACGCGCAATATTAATTAATTGCAGCAATTCATTTTAAAGCTTTATGTACACACACACACATATATATATATATATATCCATTATTATTATTATTATTATTTAATTTGGGCTCTAAAATTGTAAACCATGATTTAGGAGGGTGGCATTGTCTTCTTCTGTTTCTTTTTTCTTTTGGAGGGTGGCGTTGAGGGTTTGTGATGGTTGTAAGCATGCTGAATCGCATCATGTCATGATGGGTTTACATGGGCCAACCATACCATTTTACTGATGCATGATGATGATGATGATGTAGTGCAAACTAAGTACATATATAATTTGAAGGGGGCGAAATGTCCTTTTGCATTGCTTGGTATGGAGAAGACACATGATGATTAATCACATTCATATGTTCCAATTCCATCAATTTACATTAAGCTTCATCATACTCAAAAAACTTTTGATTATTATTTCCAACAGATGCCATTTGCCCCAAGACGGTCTTTAAAATTGTTTGTATTTTTTTTTTTTGTTTTTTTAATACCAAACGGACCATCCATGAGGCCCATTACAATCGGGCCTGGGCCTAACATCTTACCATTCATGAATTGGTGGCTTTTTATTCCCAATTTATAAAAAAATTATTATATTGTATTTTTAATATGACGTGAGTATCATAATTAAAAAAAAAATTAAATATTTCTTCTGCCAAAAAGAAAATAGTATTTGGAGTTGATTATGTTTTTAACGAATCCCTCTCTAAGGTCACCACTCGTGGTTCTCAAGTTGCGGACTCACCATTGATGATGGTCAAGCTTTTTATACATATTAAACAAACATAAGAACTTAATTAATTAAAAATTAATTACGTATTTGACAGCACTGTCATGTAATAAATCTATTAATAGTGTTGATAGTATTTAACAGACATTGTACTAATACAAATATTTTTTTTTTTGAAGTAAATAAATTTAAATATTTAAAAATAATAAAAACATTAATATAATATTTATGATTAACCAAATTAATTAAGAGCTACAATCGGAAAATTATTATTAGGTTAAAATGATTTAAGTTAGTGTAGAATGGTCAAAGAACTAAAACTTTATTAATTTTAAATTGTATATTACGTGATTTTAAATTAAAAATTGTAAAAAAAAAAAAATGTAAAGTAAAATTTGTAAATGTTTTAAAATAAAATTTTAATTTATAAAACTAAACATCAAACGCATGCCTTTATGAAATATAGAAAGCCAATATTTTCAAATTAATTGCTTACCCATCCACAATTAATATATGAACAACCTTCTCAAAAGGTAGAAAATGACAAAAAAAAAAAACAAGATGCTGCCGCTTGTTTTGAATTTGCTGAGATGGAGGAACCCATTAACTTCCAACATGTTAATATATAAATAGTTTTTGCATCCTTTTTCTCTCTTAAAAATGCATAATTATTAAATTATTTCTATTCAAATTTTAGAGTCATAATTTATGGAATTTAAATTTAAAGTAAGTTCAGCTTGGTTTCTTCCTATCTAATTTACAAATTTTGTTCACCTGTGAATTAAATTAGACGAATGATTGCTCTCCGAAGTAATTGGTGATCTCATGCAAAATCTTGTGTCCCTCTCTTTTCTTTTCAAGGGGGATTTTTCTTGGTTTATTTTCAGCAAAAGTTTAAGTGGTGGGGGGTCCTTTGTTTTTTTTTTCTCTAATGGATTTCTTATGTCGTACAAATTTTCTTAATTCCTTCGATACAAGTTAATTATACTTGAGAGATTATTCATGGGTACGAGATCTTTTTCGCATTATTTTCTGCAGCAAAGTGGAGGTGACGTGATCTAATTTGTAAAGGATTTATTTATATCTGCCATGGCATCAAAAATTCAAATCAAAATAAACTAAAAGAATCATTCAGAGTGGGAGCAGTAAACATGAAGTATCTTGTCAATTGCCACATGGCTTTCTCTTTTAAGGGAAAAGAAAGATGTTAGTGGACAAAACTTGACTGAATAATTGAAAAAGTATTATAACTTGGAAAGAAAAGACATGACTTTTAGGAGACTAAGTTGGCTATATAGGCCAGAGCAGAGGCTCTTGCTTCTTCAATAAATCTTTAGTGATCTATAGCAAGTGTAAGAAAATGAAGAGCTCGGTTTTCTTTCTGTTTGTAATAATAACGGCAATATCATATTCAGTGAGATTGGGTGACGCAGTAGCTGAACCGCCAGAATACACTCTACTACAATCAGAACCAGACTTTGAGGTCAGACTCTACAAAGAATCCTGGTGGATGACTGCTCTTGTGCAAGGAACTTCCTTTGAGAAGTCGACCAAAGATGGCTTTCACAGGTATGACCTGCTTTTTCTCCTTACACCCATGTTTGGTTGCTGAGGAAATTAAAATTATATATTAATTCCATGACAGTGGAACAAACTATACCATCTATCTGCAGGTTGTATCAATATATCCATGGAGACAACCTCAACTCTACTGGACTTCCAATGACAGCTCCAGCGTTAAGCAATCATCACACTGGTTTGAATATTTGGTAAGGTATTATGTGCCTGCCAAGTATGGGAATGTCCCTCCTCAGCCGTCTCCAGAACTGAATTTGCAGTTGAGACATGGAAGAAACAGTGTGTGGCAGTAAGGAAGTTTACAGGGTTTGCCAAGGACGATAATGTAGATCAACAAGTAAAAGCTCTTGCTTTGAGTATAGGAAGACACGCACACTTCAGTGAAAAGGAAAAAGGAGTTCAAAATGGGAGCACCACAACGCTTTACTCTATTGCGCAGTACACTTCACCACATCGCCTTACTGGGCGTTTGAATGAAGTCTGGATCAATGTTGCAGCTGGCTTTACCGAACAAGGGTGCCCCGGCGCTCTGGGTAACAAATAATGATTTGCTTTATGTTTAGTTACAAAATACCTTGTGGAAATAATATGCCCCATCTTTACATGATATGGGGAGCTGTATAAACTTAAGCATTCATATGTTCCACGTAAAAATCTACTTGGAGAAATTTGAGAGAGATTCACTTGGCATGGGAACCTGTATAATAAGCTCAAATGAATGCCTGAGTCCCGTAAGAGCACCTAATAAATCAATGCATTATTTATGAGATTAATACAGGCGCCTTTAAAGAATATACAACAGTGTTATGTTGGCTCACTGGACAGCCAAATAAACTGTTCTATACAGTCTGACGCCCTGGATAAATTACATGAAAAGCTTCCACTTACATCTATAACTTTCTTCTACTTTGTATTATATTTTCCTTTTTTTTTCCTTATTTAGTTTTCTTTCTTTCCCAATCTGCTTTCTTTTTTACTGTCTCCTACTTGTAATATCTCTGCCATCAGCAACTGCCACAAGGAAAAGTGCAAACTGGAAAATTTGAAGATCACATTTGAGGTCTTGTCTGGACAACATAAATTTTCCCATCTCTGACTACACCTTCAATGTCTTGTGGAGATCCATACAACTTCTCAATTTCACTTCCTGCACGAGCAATGCTGGAGAGAATTGATTGCTGGAAGTTTCCATCAGTGATCAAAGGGTCAGATGAATAATCAAGCACGACTTTCTCTTCCTCATCCATCGGGACACTGCAGAGGGTACAGAGTTATATCAGTTATGAAGCAGGGAGACAAAACGCAAAAATAGAAGCTTTCTTCTTACTTCTGTAGCCATGACCTTGACATGTGCATGCACCACCAATAGGCACACTATAGGACGATACCATATGCCATTTTAATGGCATGAACTGGATCGGTTCAGTTTATTTATAGTAATTGATTTTTGATACTTGTTTTTAATGAATTTAATGATAGAAAGAAAACTACTCAAGTAACTAACTTTCCAGGTCAACCTTAACTGCAGTTTGAGTTTATAGAACACACCACTAAACAGTTCAAGAAACTACAGGAGAAAATAATTGGATTTCAAAAGATCTAGATGTTTACACTACTTCAGGTTGGGTAAGTTGGATTTCAAAGAAATTCAAGTTGCTGACTTCAACCAGTCCCAGATTAAAGCTTATTGGAAATGAGTTAAGACTTGAAAGCAACACAAAAGCAATGAAGTGAGCTAGGAATGTCTACAACCAAGCTTAGAAAGTATTATTTCACGAGAGCTCGAATCAGGTCACTGCATAACCAAGGATCCTGTGGTCAGCCTGGATGAGAAGATACTGATGTGTCTAAAAGATAAGAGAAAGAGAAAGCTAGTGTTGGGGATTGAGAGGTTTAGAAGAACACACAGGGTGAGAAGGGAGAAAATACAGCATTGAAGAAATCCTCAAGAGGTATATCACTCCGGATAAATTCTGATTACAACTGATCCAGATATTTATGTTGACTTCTGTTACAATTTTCCTAACCAAACTTCTATTAGTTAGTTATTATTCTATCTACTTTCCTATTTTTATACAACATTTTCCTATTTTCCATTTTTTCATACAACAGATACATGGAAGAATGACTATGAGAAATTTTAATAATAAAAATCGAGGCAGTTTACGATCCTAGAAGCAATTCTAGTGATGGATAGAAAGAAAGAACTGATAAATGAGACAGCTGAAACTACAAGAAGGAAACAAATGGCAAGACCTAGTGAAAACCCCAGATTGGCTTATGCCAATGAAGTACCAAAATTAAAGAATAGGCAAGAATGACTGCTTCCATGAAATAGATGTTTTTATCAGCAAAAAGTTGAGATATATAAACTCAAAAAGAGCAGGACTTTACCTATCATAAAGGCCTGCACCAGCATACCCTTCAAGATCTTCACCATTAGAGTCAGAGCGAAAGATTATGGAACGTCTTATGAAGAGACCAATGGGTTTGCTTGGGTAACCTAGCAACTGTGAAGTGCACAACTACATTAGACCAAATGGCAACAAACCAGTGGCCTGGTGTGTTTCCTTCATTAATGTAAAACCAAAAGGACTACTGTGTTGGTCCACAGATGTGAAGAAAAACCAGTAGGCATGTACAAAGTATTAGAAGTAAGCATTGTCCTTTATATCCATATCAAATTGTACCTCCTACACAATCAAGATGAACATGTTACCTGCGGTGAATTCAGGTTGCTCTTCTTACAGATAAAACTCAATGCACGGCCTGGATAGGCTCCAACTAGAGTCTCTCCAAGTCCCTTCACCACCTAAACCAGAAAAGGAAGATGCCAAATTGATGCTTGTTACTTACAGCTGGAGAAATGACTAGGTACCAGAAGGAAAAAATAGCGATATAATAAATCAGAACTTGCCTCAACGTATATCTCTGATGAATCCCCTGAAGATGGGTTAGTTGTGTGGATAACAAATGCATAATCAGCATTTATTATTTCCTGAACAAGGACAGCCATACAGAGGTAATCATGATCCAATTTCACTTTCTTTGTACTGAAGTATGCTCTTTCATTCCATTTTGAAGCCCAAACCTAGAAATTACAGAGCCAATTAATGCCATGAATAGAGAAACTAAAAAGTCTGCAATCGAAAAGTACCAAACTTAAAATTTAAATTTGGGACAACATGAATGAAATATCATAAGGTAAATTTAACATGGCAAGTATTCAGAGATCAAGTATCTATGCCAATTAGAATATCATGCAGTTCCTACCTTCTTTATAGCCATCCATGCTTGCTCCCATCGCTTTTCACCTTCATCACCTGGCCAAGGCATGCCAGAACTTTGCATCTTGGTTTTCAGTTCTTGCACCTGAAGATAAAACCTTGAGAAGCTATCATTTCTAAGTTTTATGCCAAAAAACTTGGCAATCCCGAGATAAGCTTTCCACTAACTATCAATTTCCTTGACAAAACATAGTTACGAGGAAAATTAAGGTTAAAATTTCTTGGATAAAATCTCCTTCACATGGGAGATCCAAGTAATCGATAGCTTTACCTCCAGTCCTTCAGTAACCAAGGGTTTACGATACAACTAAACCACAAATCTCAAGCCAAAAGCCATTAACCAACTCACCTTAACTGAGTTGGTAGTCTTCTCCTCTTTTTACCAAGAGGGTGAGGCTTCAACAGTTATGAAGTCTCATAGAACCAGCAAGGAAAAAGAAACTAGATCTGTTAGGCTAAAGTGAGTACCATAACTGGTTATAAGGGAGAAGGAAGCAAGATATTGATCAGGACAGCTGTTGACAATTATGTGTATGTGTGCGAGGTTGTGTTTGTGATTGTTTCTACATTTCAGGACCTATTAAATGAGCACACAGCCCTAGGTAAGACAAGACGATGAAATATGCGTTTTGGGTTTGGGGGGAAGGTGGGATAAGATAAAGAAGCATGATCTGAAATCCTAGAATGAGCGTACCAGTTCGGGCAGTGCTACCAACTGCAGCACTGTTTGGCGAATCTCCGCAAGAGCACTATATTGTCCTTCTCCCAATTTTTTCTTCAGTATTTGCAACTTATCAGCCACTGCCTGCAGGTTGAAGGCAAAAACTCAAAGAGAGATACAGTGGCGAAGGTGTGTGTAAAGTCTGACAATAATATTTCACAGATAAAAGCAGTATACGGAGTTCTGATAAATCAGATGCTAATGATGATACATCATGAATTCTATTTTCAAACGTGTTTTTTTTCTTTATTTTTTCTGAAGTTCTTTCTTTTTCTTTGAAACTTTGGGAATAGTAAACAAAAATCTTTAACCCTGTTCCATGCCAGGCTATGAAATGTAAAACAATTCATATCACATTAATGCCACAGTTGAAATGACTAGTTAAAGTTGATTCAATTGAGATACAACCTAAGAAGTTTGATTTCCATTTAAATGCTAAGCATCTGTGATAAATTCTTGCTATTGAAGTACGAGTTCCTTCTAAAGGAAATCATGTGAAGTTTCTCTTGCAAAGTGCATAAGGAATTCATTGGAATAAATAGGGAGTTAAAAAGACAATAACAACCTGATTTGACTTATCAGAGAGGACCTTCTCAAATACTCCAAATGGCAGAGCAACAGAGGTAGGAATTCCAATCCATGAAGGCAGTTTCCCTTTCAGATAAGCGATATTCCGTGATTTAGCACCAACCTAGGATAACAATGCATGGACATATTATACATTCCGTTTTCCAACAGAATGATTAAAAAAGTTTAATTTCTTCTTAATCATCTAACACCAAAATGATTGAACTAGAGAGTAGAAAATAAAATAAAAATGTACTTTCTACATATATAAAGAATAATTTTATGCCTACCATTTCGCTTGTGAACTCCTCGGATGATATGGCGTATCTACCACCAAACTGCTTTCTGACCAATGTAATAGATGATGAAATGACATCTTTCAAGTTACTTGAACTTGAATCTGCTAGCTCATCCTCATTTACCTCCCTGAGATAAAGCCCAAAAGATAGAAGAAATCAAAACAATTTATTTCACTCTATGCAAACTTTTGTAGATAGAGAAAGATCTTGTATATGTAGAATTTTACAAACCCATATAGAGCTACAATCTTTCAAAACGGGAAACAAATAGAAATACCTATAGACTATATCTGCTGAAGTAGGTTTTAGTCTCAACAGTTTCCCCTCATTTGCCTGGAGATCTGACAGAATGTTGGGATCAAAGCATGTAGCAAAGCAGACCTGCAAGAAACAGATGCCACCACAATGAACAATAAACCTTGGACATTCAAAACACAGAATGCAGTAAGTGATTACCTTGCAATTTCTGGCACGCACAGAGACGTGAGAGAGGACATCTGGCATGTCAGGTGTCAGCACGGCAACTGCACCATCAGGAATTTCCTCTTCTCCTTTTACACTTCTTACTACTAATATTGTTGGTCGGTCGTAAGACTCATTCTGTACAGAAAGCAACTCATCCACAACACAGACATATCCTACAACCTCGACTGGACTGATAACCTGCCAACTGCTCCAAACAAGGTAAAGTTGCTTTAGAAGGTTTTATATCTAACCTAATGATGTTTCTAGACAGACAATTTTCTTTTTTATCGGTGGTTCAGAAAAATTAGCCTAAAATTGGATTGGCCTTTCTTATCATCTACTAATAAACCATTTAACTAACTGATTCAGGAAAAGACAGTTGATTATCAGTGATAAAGTGCCAACCTTCCCAAATGCGCAGTTTTTCTAAGAACAGGATCAAGTCGATTAAGGAGTGAGGATAAAGCTGCGGCTGATCCAGCACGAATGATTTCTTCTGTGAATATATTAAGCTGCAACAAATGATAACAAAGAAAGAATAATGAGACATGCTCCTCTGCTCAACTGAAGGTGGAAAAAAAGGTCTCTAGACATGATTTGAAAGGAACTTTTGTGTTTAAAAGAACTAGAGTAGTAAAAGCGTACAGCCCACTGATCCACATTGAGAAGTGATCCAAGATAGTCTGCTGATGGTTGTAAAACTTGCTGGTACCACTCAGCCTTAGTAGCAAGTGCAAGACGAGTTCTGTCAAGAACTGATTTCGCATATAAAGCCCAGTGACCATTTTTACCCTTGAACATGTTTAGGGCATGATTCCATCCCTAGAAGAGTAAGAAAATTAACATCATTAAAAAATTACGTTAATAAACGAGCATAAGTCTATGAGAGACAAGCAAAGTACGCTTTCCTATTCCGCTAGTTATTTTTCCTTAGTGAATGAACTTATAAAGGCTTAACATAAAATAAATTTAATTTTCCTTTTCTGAGCAAAGTTGGTAACATTTGGAAAGAAGTTCAACGAAGAATATATCAAATGTCATGTCAAGCCAATGGAGGATACTTCAGGTTAAAAATTCTTTTTTTAAAAGGTTGAAATAACAAAAGCTTGAATTGATTTAGGGAAAATATAACGAAACAGAATTATAGTATAGGAGTTTTGTCATGGCTAACTTGGGAATTCTTCAAGCAATCAGAACTTTTGCCATAAAATATTTGCTTGTTAGAAATATAGTCAGACTACTGCTCTATAGTTTAAAGCTCTAAACAATAGCCACAGAAAAGAAGAATATAGTGTAATTGATCCCCAACAGAGGCTCTGACATAGATCAGCCTCAGTATGAATAAATCCGTCAAGTCATGCCCTTAAGAAAATTGAATTTAACAAGAGAAATTCACCTTCAAGCAATAAATGAGATCCTCGTTGTCATCTGATGAAAGTGCAAGATTTTCAAGAACCAGTGTGATGAAATATATAAGTTTCTGCAACAACAGAATTTTCAATCAAAAAATTTATATACTAGATAATGAAAATAGAATCATTCATATATCATATAGAAATCTTGGAAAGAAATATTTTGTATATGGTTGTTTTCGTGCGAATAACTAAATCTACCTCTGGTCCAGTGGTATTCAGTTCCCCGTATCCTCTTTCAATTGCTATTCTAACAGTAGAATCAAGAGCAATGTCCAAAAATAACAGATCCTTCAAACGATCATGGAACTTTAATAGCAATGGCCGGAGCTCTTGACGAGCTTCAAGCAAACCCTGCATTCAAGATTTCAAGGATGAATAACTTTTTGATGTAACAAACAAAATAGAAGTAGAAAACATGTAATGTCCAACGGAGTTGCTCTATTCCCATCATAGGCCTATGTTACAGTCCTTGCTGACAAATCATGTTATAAGCCGATTTACAATGAAATCAGTAGGTAGAATTTCTTTTTTCTTTGATTTCCTATCTTTTCCTATCTTTTTTCTTTGAAGTCTTGTGGACAGAGAGAATCCTACAATCTCTAGAGTAAAACACACTCTTAATTCACATTAAAAATTCAGACATAGAATGTCTTCTTCTTCAAACAACAGATGATATATACAAGAGGAGCAGTTGATTCTGTAAATTTGAATTTCCAGAATTTCCTAAACTGCCTTTGTCTTATAACAGACTTATTTCCTACACTAATATGCAGTTAATACTCATAAATATTACATAATAAAAATTAAAAGTTATGTACTTAAATAAACAATTACACAGGATTCATTTAATTCTCCTCTGATAAATCTTCGACAAGAATTATTGGGTTCTCTAACACTCTACTTATTGACCCTCTTAAGCAAATGCTACTCATCACCAAGTAAATTCATCAATCATACTGTTGAAGTCAATTTACATTTGCTTTAATCCTCCGATTAACCTTAGATAAGAATTATTGGACTCTCTAACACCCTACTTATTAAAACCCTCTTAAGCAAATAGAACGTATCACCAAGTAAATCATTAACATATCATTGAAGTTCTTTACATGTGCTTTAATCCTCCTTTGATAAACCTCTGATAAGAATTATTGGGTTCTCTAATGCCTTACTTATTAACCCTCATACGAAAATGCTACTTATCACCAAGTAAATTCATTAATCAGACTGTAGAAGTTAATTTACATATGCTTATATCAAACAGAAAGGTCGCTGCAGGGGCTGGAATTCTGCTATTGGAGTAAAACATATGGAGCAAGCCAGAAAATACTTCCTTTTTCTCACACCTGCTGCAGGACGGCAATTGACATCCCCATGCTTGATGAGTGTAGGAATGTAAACCCATCCTCATCTTGCAAGGATGTTCTCTGCATCACTACTTGCTTCATTACCCACTCCATTTACCCACTCCATATATCAACCATGTACCTGTCTCTTACCCAGCAATGAAATCTCTCCCTACCATACCTGCTGCTCATTACCCACAACTTTGCCAATTTATTTGCCCCGGTTATCCATTTGCCACAAATTGCCATTCCGTAATATAACTAACCACTTCTAAACCCTTACCTCAAGCACACACAAATACTAGAGAAAGATGACGATACATATGTTGAGATCTTAATGAAAATAGCAGTTAAAATTTTTTAAACAAGATTTCTCACATACCTCAAGAAGCGGTTCAACATTTTTGTCTTCAACATGCTCAAGGACAAAGTGAAGCAACTCCTGTAATATATCAAGTCAAACATGTGCTTGGATTTCATAAATCTATTCAATACAATGGGCACATCAAATGGAAGGGGAAAAAAGAAAACTAAGGCAGAAATGTTACTGGAAACTCAGATGGCAGGCCTGAAATGGGATTTATCTGCACCCCGACCATGAAACCTTGACCCTGAAGGGATTTATTAAATTAATGAAATGCTAAGAATAAGCGAATTTACCAAACAACTTCTGTCAATATTTAACATTACCTCAGACCTGTAGCCCATACAATTTGAAATAGCAGATTCAAGATCTGCACCTGAATGAACAGCCTGCATATAAACCACAACCAGATAGAATTACCAGATGAAAGAACATGATTGATGAGAAAATTGATGGGAATAAAAAAGAAGTAAGTGAATGATAGAAGAAAACACTTGCACTCTTCATATTTTGAATCATAATCAGGATAAGTACATCTAGTCGTGATTATGACCATTGAGTTTATACTGAAGGAAAAATCGTTCACCTTTTTGTTCAGACATCTTTCGGTACACACTGATCACTAAAGGCATTATACTTTGATCATTGAATGAGAATGGTTATCTTCTAAAGGATGAAACTACATGAGTGAATGCGTAATTTGCAATTACTAGAAACGGAAGCTGTGTCTGGTAAATTAAAAGATTCTTAGCTTTCATTTCCTATGTACATGTATAGGTGTATATATATGCCTATAAATTTATCTACATATACATACATGAACTATTTTGTTTTCAGATTTTTTAGATGAACATGTTTGGAAAAAGAAACAATGCTACTTGAAGATGAAAAGAATTTTTTTAAAAAAATAGATGACCAAAAAGAATTGTTAGAAAATAAAAATGAAAATAGTGCATGAAATTGAAAATAAAAAATTCATTTTTTTCCTAAAAGATTGTATTTTGTTCCTTTTATGTACATATTATATATTTTTCTTCATATAAATATATAGAAACATGTGCATATATAATTCTGCGTATGTTATATATATATATATATACACACACCTTTTATATGTACACTTATTATGTATATTTGGACATGCATACACACACACATGCGCAGACATCCATATACGTACACAGTCACACATGTATATCTACACAATACATATATGTACAGAAATAATGTAAAAAATATTTTCATGAACTAAACGGAAACTGAGAATCTGAAGATTACAGGAAAAAGGAACATATAATGGAGGTTTAAGAAACCGACCTTTAGAGTTCTCATATAGTTACCAAGGTCCCGAAGAAGACCATCTTTTTGATCTCTCCTAAAATTTGGTTCAGAATGGATAGCACGGTCATAACTTAAAAGACGTTCCTTTGTTATGCCATTGTCATTCAAGGTCTTCCAGTAAACATTGACATCAAAGTCACTTTTAATATAATCAATTAATGCCTGCAAAAACATCATTAGTAAGCAACTTCAAATTTTGAGATTAGGAAAGAATTATGCTTAAATTGGGACCTATTGTTTCATTACCTGACAAATAATAACATCATCGGGACTAGTGTTATTATGTAATTTTTGATGCCACTCCTCCATTATTCCACCCTTGCAATCATTATTTCTCTGCAATCATTCAAGCAAAAATTCAAAATGCTATGATGTCAGCTTCAGAAGTACCATTGTGTTTTAAAAGAGAAACAGAGCATTTGATACCAACTTGTATAACTAGGATTTCATCACGAATTCGTTGTCCCACATCCCCTTCACCGCCTCGACCGACTGTAGACAATATCATTCGCAGAAGTTCCCAATACTGTGGATAACTTTTGTAGACATTCTGGAGTGAATCAGTAAGCCTATCCTGGGCTTTACTTATCTCACTGAACCAATAAGAAACTAGAATCAAATCTGGAATTCATAGAATAATACTGAATGGGCCTGATATTTGTAAAAGCAAAATGTCCCAATCAGCTGGATTCAGCAAAAATTTATTCTAAGCATTATATTTTGCATGCAATCGCACTGTAAATGAGTAAGATTTGAGTATATTGTTTGGTCATCATCCAATTTGGTCAAACTATAAACACAAATTTAACATGTTCAAAACAAAATGAGCACTTTTGTATCTATTAGTCAAAGTTGTACCGTGGTTTCACATTGTAATTTTTATTCCATATGAGCTGCCTTGTAGCCATAAACCTCATCCACACCAAGATCCCTGCAAGGCCTAACTCTCCAGCTTGTCTGGCTTCATCAACCAAGTCTGCTGCAATGTTAAACCTAAAAACAGACAGGAATTATGACTTGTTACCTCAAGAACTTTGAGGAACTGAAATATTATGAGACAACCAATGATAAGTTTGACAAAAGGTAAAAGTAGGCACAATAAGAGTTGATAAGTTGAGATTTAGCCAGCGCTAGACCATACATTGAGTTCCATAAAATTTTCAAGAGACTAAGATAAGAGATGTGCTCGGATAGGAAACACTAAGACTTTCAGATTTATCTTTTCCATTCAGCCTTCAATCATTAATCTGTTATCCCATGACAGCAAAAGCTTAAAATATCCTTATAATAAATAATATTTACTTTAGTTTAAATTTCCTGACTGTATAAAATTATCATGTTCAAGAGAAATCAAATTAGTCAGGAGAACGCTGAATTATCACAAGCAATCAAGACTACATCAAAACAATACAACTATCTTTTGGAAGTCTGACGTGCTTCAAGAACTTACCTAGTTAATGTTACTTTCCTAAGTTTACAAGAGCTGAA
>NW_019014623.1:994107-1006075 GCF_000150535.2 Carica papaya | reverse complement strand
ACGAAATATCTAAGTTTGAAAGTTCTGTTCAGAAAAGGAGACCACAAAACAAAAGCTACAAAAACGAAGGAAATTATTTAAGGCTGTCTTAGAACAAGGCAGAGAGAGGTCGATAATCCAACCATGCGAGCAATTCTCTGTCTCTCTCTTTTTTCTGGGTTCAGATTCAGTTTCTAGAAATTACTCCTGCTGGTAAAGAAAATGTAACACACACACACACACACACATATATATATATATATTCACGTGGCATGTATAAGGTAATTTTTTTGAAGATTCATTGATGAAAATTTGACAGCCATTTGATAAGTATAAATCAAATTAAATGGAGACAAATAAAGTTTGTTTCTGTTAAAATTTATGTGGAGTTTTACAAGATTTGTATTCATTGGAATGTGATTCATTCATATACGGGCTATGTGTGATTATAAATGCACAATTGAAGGTTATTACTATATATATTATATATATATGTATATATAAATTAACCTCACGAGTATTTGAACACCCCATGCATGATTTTAAGTGGTTAAATATCAGGATTTTGAATTTGACATCTTAGAAATGTTTTTTGGAGACAATACTTAACTTTTGTTTGAGAGGTAGAATAGGAGGAGGTCAGAGATGATGAAATGTAAAATTATCTAGTATAAAAAAGACACTGTTCATAATCTTTTTATTTATAGATATCACAATTAAAAAAAAAAAAATCAGCAAATTATTCTGTTGCTCATATTAAATTTTCAGTTCATCTTTGTTCTATCAGTCTCCCTCTATCCCTAATTTGGGAAGAAACTTTAATTTGATATTAATTAACGAGAAATTGTATTTAAAAGATAATTTCAAGCGAAAAATGTTTGAACTATATTCATTGGTTTTGATAATTAACGAAAATTTAATTTGATAGAAATATTTTTAGAAATTAAGAAATATTATCGGATATTAACTTATTATAACTAAGAATAGGTTACCACAATAAAATGTTACTTTTACCAAATCTGTAATAACTCATTCGGGAAAAAAAAAAAAAACTTAACTTAATAATCATCAATTCTATTAAAATACTAACAAGTTAAATTTTAAATCTATTTAATTAAATATTATAAGGTGGTCGTTATAAGTTTAAGATATATATATATATATATATTTAGTAAGTTCTATATTCTCAATAGTTTTAAAGTCAGTGATTTTTAAGTAGAGTACTGAGATTTTAACTAATCATATTGTTAATAAATCAATAAAAAAAAACCATTGAAGATTTAAAATTGAAAATTTTCATTTTATTGTTTATCTTTCATATAGTTAGATGTTTCAATTTTGAAGATTCAAGATATAATTATTTAAAGTTTTTTTTTTGTTAATTTACTTAAAAATATTTTTCTTCGAAAAATGCATCCTTGATTTAAAGAAGCTATTTATTTCAAAAATAGATTATTGGAGAAAAAGCAAAAATTTTAGAAATTTTTAATTAATTCTCTTAAATATTAAAAATGTGTTTGAGTTATTTTATTTATGTGTTTAAATACAAATTTATTTAAGAAATGAATTGAAAGGAATCTCAAAGTGAATGAAAGTTTTTAAACAAATAATTTTTTTCTACAGTAATGTATCAAATAACTAATGCATTACATTTCTGAACACACTAAAAATTACTTTAAAATAATAAATTTATTTTAGAATGTGATTGTACGTATAACATTCTTGAGCATACAAAGAGATAACTGAAATAGTTAGTTTGTTACATAATGTGATAATAAAAATCACATAATAAATCATACGTAAAACGTTTTTAAATTAATGGGTCATGTGGTGTTTTTTTGTCGATCACATAATGAATCACATGATGAATCAAATTTTATTGTCTTCGAAGACTAGTTTTCTTTTGGAACTATAAATATATTCCATCTACATTATTTTTAAATAACTTTTGTGGGATCATTTGGAAATTAAAGTAAAACATTTTCATGTTTCTTTCTTAAGCCCTTTTTGAATCATTTATAGTATTTTTATTTGTACAGTACGTTTTTAAGAATAATTTTTTTTCAAAAAATCTTTCAAATTTTTTTTTAATTATTATATATTGCTCAATCCATAATTTTTGAAATTTTTAGGGAATAATTTTCAAAGCATCAAACGAAAATCTTCATATATATATATATATATATTATTTTTTTTTTAATTGAGTCCCAAGTAAGTTTTAGATTATAAATATATTTTTTATTAGATAAATACTTGTAATTTCATTAGTTATTTTAAGAGAGGAGTGTATATTTCATTGGTAGTTAAAAGTTCTGGAAAAATATTTTTTAGAGTTTATGAAAATAGTAGAAACTCTAGCTCAATTGACTTGAGGAAAAAAGATGCATGCACAAGTTGGGGTAAAACCTTCACAAATTTAAGTTTGCATTATTTTTCCTTGTCTACTCTTGAATTTATTTGCTGTATTGTTTATTAAAGTTTTAAGATTATACCTTGTATTGTTTAAGTATTTGCATAAGAAAAATTTGAAACACTCAATTCAATTTTTTTTGAAGTTATCTTAGTATTTGAACCATGAAAAAAAGTTTAAAACACTTGTTCTAAATATACACTTATAAATTTTAATGTAAATTTTTTATCTAAAACCAAAATGAAAAAGAAAAAAATAAAAATGATGATTAATAAAAAAAGAAAAAAAAAATGAAAGCGATCCAAGAAAAATCACCCAAATTAATATGCCAAATTTAACAAATCTAAGGTCTTAAAGTGTTGTATTATAAGTATGGATTATGATTAAGGGCTTTAATCTAACATTTTGTTGTCTTTCCTACTAACTATTTATTAGCATCAAGGTAGACAAGAAATCAAACATAAAATAGGTCTTTTCCCATATTAAGAACTCGTAACCTAATTTTGTTAATATAAAGCATTCTTGGACGGCAAGCAAATAATATGATATGTTCATTTTTAAGAATTGAAATAAATCATAGTTGTGTTGTATAGTAAGATAAATCATCCTTAACGAGCAAATTAATAAGTATTTTGTAGTTATTTTATCAACCAGTTATTAAGCATTTTTAAAATTTTTTTCACAAAAAAGTGATATACATAGAAGATGTTTAAAATCAAGTAAAATTATTTTTGATACAGTTCTCAAAATCAAATAAGAATTTATTAAAAATCCACCCAAATGAAAATTTATACTTCTTCAACGTACAAATTTTTATATACACCTTAAATTCTCGTCACAAACAAAAAAGAGCAGATAATAAAATGACCATAATAATAGCGAAATACTTAGAAAGGGGATCAAATATTTTAGTTTTTCAAGGCGTAGTTTTTATCTATACAGAAATATGAACAAGAAAATAAAAATAAGGAAAATAACATTAGTAGGAAAGAATATGTATGATTCCTTTTTTTTTTTTTTGGAAAACAAAAGAATGGAAGTAGTAATCTAAGACTTGCATATAAAAAAAGTGGTCGGCAAGTGAATTGGGAGATGGAGAGTTGCAAATGAGAGAAAGAATCTAAGAAAAAAGAAAGAAAACAAAATTTGAAAAAAACATGGGGGCCATGTTAGTAGTAAACATATATATATATATATACATGCATGTAGTCCATACATGTAAACCTAACAAATGGCATTAATATGTGTTATAGGACCGAGTTTTCTAAAGTAAAAGTTTTAATTAATTAAATATGAACAAGTAAAATTGTTGTAAATGGAAATTTTGATAATTTGAACAAATCTTATGATGTTTGTAGATTTGTGGTTTTTAGCATTGTCTGAATTTGAATAAATAATTTCTTGCTGACGGTTTTGTTGTATCTGAGTTGTTTTTGTTTAAGATGAGGTTTGATGTAACAAAGTTTTTAGATTGTTCTTCATGCCCTTTTGATTTACGAGAGATATTAATTAACTGCAATTCTTCATCCTAATTCTTACCTCTCAAACAATATGTGGATCAATTAAAACAAACACACAGAGCTATTCAATGGGTTTACATATACAACATAAGTAAGAGCTTAAAAGAAATAGTTACGATAACCAAGTATGAATTTAGTTTAGCTGCATGGTCATCATGAGCATACACAACAGACACCCATAATAAATATATATGAACATGAAGATGGTCCCCAAGTTTCTAGTATATTAAACACAACAAGAGTCGGTGTAAGAAACAAACAAAAAGAAATTAAATATTTTTTTAAAAATCAAGACCACCGCATGATCAAAATGGAAATCAGTGACTCGGCGTCATCTCTGCCAATGCCAAGCAATTACTAGCCAGACCTCGCAACCTGAGGTTGATACGCTTGACAGGATTGCTTGCCGCTTTAATGGCATCATCGCATGTGACAATATTAGTAAGTGTAGCACTAAGGTTGATACTCACGATGTAAAGGTCGCGGACCTTAAGAGATTTCAGCGCTTTTTTAAGGCTGTCGATGGCATTATCATAGTTTTCTCTGCACATATCGGCAGTTTTGGGGGTTAAGCTCCGGCCTAAGACATTGCGGGCTCGTCCTATCTCGTTAATCAACGACTTGGTGGCGACCTCAGTGGCGTATGCTGGGCTCCTAATTCCTTTCAAAAGTGGTCTGCAAAGTTTAACAAAAGTTGTTTTAGAGCACAAGTCGGCTTGCACCGGTTTGCCTGCAAGGAGGAGGAAGATGGCAGTGGTTGCCAAAAAGGCCAACGACGTAAATCTGGCTTGGTTCATCTTGGCAACCGGTGCGTGTCAAGTTTGATCTCCAAGGAGGATGGATGATTTTGAATCTTGTAAAATGGGGAGTTTGATAGAAATTTTATAGAGGCAATCCGCTATCTGAGGAATTTTTAGGACTAATTAGTTCAGTCGTTGTTATCTTGTGTGGCGAGTTAATTAGGAAAAGTTTAATGCGTATTATTATTATTAGATGGTTAAATATAGGATTGGCTTTCATCTTTTTGAACTTATCTGGATCCTTATTAATCGATCCAACTTTAACCATATAATTTGTGTTAGAGGAGACAAACAGTTTGTTAGTTGCCGAATAATTTGATTGGCAATTGGTTAGTATATATATATATATATATTTACTTTTAAGATAAATAAAAGATGCAGCGTGAACTGTAAAAGTGAAATTTATTTCTTGTACAGATAATGGATATGTTTTGATCTAAAAAAAAAAATTTACTTTGTAATAGTTACCATAAAATTTTAAATTATTATTCATTAATCATTTAAAATAATTTCAAATATGTAACAATTAAGATTAATTTAGTTTTAGATGAAATTTAGAAGGAGTTTAGTTATAAATAAATTGAGCGTAAACTATGTGAACAACTTAATGATTGCATTTCAAGTTTATTGGTATTTTTTTATAGTCCTGTTTTGTGTTTTAAGGTATATGTTTAAATTTAATCGAATTTTATTTAAAATTGAATTACCATATTCGATAAATAAAAAAAAATTGAAAGTAAATAATACAGTTTTTTTCTAGAAACAATTTAACACCCACTGAATATTGGCATGAACTTCTGTCTCAATAACCTTAGGAGGGTGGTCTAAGAAGCATCGAAGTAAATGTTGAGGCTGCTTTCGTGAGAAAATCACTATTTTTTAATTGGTTAAGTTTTAGTTTGTGCTATTCATTATCTAGTATTTTTATTTTTATTTTTATTTTTTGTAAAATTGCATCAATTAAATTGCAAGTCAAATGGGTTCACTATTCACGGACCATGGCCTATTAAACATTGCGCAGTTTTATTTTTATAATATATTTAAACATTGCCTCGAACATAATTAGGATACCAAAAAAAAAATGACGTATTCAGTGCGTCATTGCATCATCACTCATTTTCAGAAAATAATTCTCATACCATCTTCTAAAAATGCTTTAAGAGATCGTTTTCTTGTCACCTTCTTATTATTTATTTAATAAATAGAGAATTTTTTGTATAATTTACATAATTTTCTTTTTATTTTATTTTATTTTTTAGTAGAATACTAAAATTTGAATACAATATTTACTACGAAAACATTAAATTCCAACCTATATAAATTCTGGAAAGAAAAAAAAAACAAAAACGTTGGAACTGCCTCCCTATTTAAACACTGCAATTTAGGTCAGGTAGCTATTAAATGTGCCTCAACTTTACACTAACATGACCCAAAAAAAAAAAAAAAAACTTGGGCAATTCAATTTTAGAACTGCCCTCACACTTGCACTTTATTACCAAATTGTCCCGGACTTAAAACCCTTCTCCAATCCAATTATTTTGAAGTTATATCTTTTTTTATTCTAAAAATAATAATAATCAAATGAATCTTCTTAGTCATCCAAATGATTCCTATACCCCAGATGAATATTCTTTGGCCAATTTTCATTTAATAAACATCAATTATTGCTCCAATCGAATTACGAAATTACCCTTCCTTCATGTCTTCAATTTATGAAGTGGAAGAAGTATATGAGGACATTCTTGTCTTTCTCACTCTGCCGAGGAAACTTCAAAGGAGAATCTATCGCCTAGTCTCCAAATTCAAAGTCAATGCTTAGTACAAATTTGTTTCTACCTTCTAACCATCCCGTTCCTCTCACAGCTTTTGAATTACGCCAACCTCTCTGTCCTTTCTTCTCATGAAACCATTGTAAATTATGGGACTCGGCGTCACCTCTGAGTTTTTTGCTTCACGCGTTTGCCTTTTTCACCAACAAAAGGCCATGGCTATCCTCCAATTCAAACCCTCTGAATTCAATATTTTAACCCAAGTTTCTAAAGTCGGCCAATCAGTTTTCCATGGTAAAGAAACAAAGAAAAATTTGCCAAACCTAAGAAAAATTTTAAGCATTTTATAAATAAATGCAAAGCTTCAATCACATCCTGCAAAAAGAGGAAGAGTGTATAGAGATGGAAATGGAAGGCAGCAGAGTTGAATCGCAGCAAACAAGATTTGCTCTTCCAGTGGATTCAGAAAACAAAGCAACTGAGTTCAGAGTATTCTCAGCTGCAGCACCTCACATGCGAGCGTTTCATCTATCATGGATATCCTTTTTTTCTTGCTTTGTTTCCACGTTTGCAGCTCCACCGCTCCTTCCCATCATCCGTGACAACCTTAATCTCACAGCAACCGACATTGGCAATGCTGGGATTGCATCAGTCTCCGGTGCAGTTTTTGCCCGTATAGCCATGGGCACTACCTGCGACTTGTTCGGTCCTCGTCTTGCTTCTGCTTCACTCATCCTCCTCACTGCACCTGCTGTTTACTTCACTTCTATAGCTTCATCACCTCTGTCTTTCCTCCTGGTACGCTTTTTCACAGGATTCTCATTAGCCACTTTTGTATCAACTCAGTTCTGGATGAGTTCAATGTTCTCTGGTCGAGTCGTTGGTACTGCTAATGGCCTTTCAGGTGGGTGGGGAAATCTCGGTGGTGGTGCAACGCAGCTCATCATGCCTGTTGTGTTTGCCATCATTCGTGACATTGGTTCTGTAAAATTCACAGCTTGGCGGATCGCATTCTTCGTCCCTGCCTTGTTTCAAACATTATCAGCATTTGCCATTCTCCTGTTTGGCCAAGATTTGCCGGATGGAAACTACCTAGTGCTGCAGAAATCTGGGGATAAACAGAAAGATAAATTCTCCAAGGTAATGTATCACGGGATAACGAATTACAGAGGATGGATTTTGGCATTGACTTATGGATATTGCTTCGGAGTGGAACTTGCAGTTGACAACATAATTGCAGAGTACTTTTATGACAGATTCAATCTGAAACTCCACACAGCAGGCATCATTGCCGCAAGTTTTGGATTAGCGAACGTGGTTTCTCGGCCGGCCGGAGGAATTCTCTCCGATATGATGTCTAAGAGGTTTGGCATGAGGGGCAGACTATGGTCTTTATGGGTGGTGCAGACATTAGGAGGTGTATTCTGCGTGATTCTGGGTCGGGTCAGATCTCTAAGCGCATCCATCGCCGTTATGCTCGTCTTCTCTATGTTCGTTCAAGCTGCATGCGGGCTTACATTTGGGGTTGTTCCTTTTATCTCCAGAAGGTAAATTCTCTACACTTAGTTGATTTTCTTCTTGAATTTTTTGTATCACTTAACACTATCAACCAAACAGAGAGATGATTATGTTGATGTTCAGGTCACTGGGCGTAATATCTGGGATGACAGGAGGAGGTGGAAATGTGGGTGCAGTTTTGACTCAGCTAATTTTCTTCAAAGGGTCGAAATATTCAAAGGAAACAGGGATAACCCTAATGGGTATCATGATTATAATCTGCACACTCCCAATCTGTTTAATGTATTTCCCACAATGGGGAGGGATGTTTTGCGGTCCCTCTAATAAAAATTTTACAGAAGAAGACTATTACTTGTCTGAATGGAATTCTAAAGAAAAAGAGATTGGCTTGCACTATACAAGCTTGAAATTTGCAGACACCAGTAAAAGTGAAAGGGGAATGTCTGCAAGATCCAAGTCTGCAACTGCAGCGCCGGCTGATGACATTACAACTTCTAGTCTCTAAAATGGTTGTCGGATTGGATGAACAATATTCAAGCTTTTGTGTTTGCAAGCTAGTCGCTTTGCAGATTGTATAAGAGCTAGGATCTTTATACTTGTACGCGTTGGGACTGTTCCTTTTTATCATGTTTGTAATTTTGTGATCTCTTTCTTTCCGGTTCTCCTAAGGTATTTTTTTTTTGTTTCCATACAAAATCTGATAATGAAGCTCAAGTGCTTTCTTGCTAGATTTTGTTCTTCAAACTCTGCCAAACCCAAGAGACCTCAATACCAAAAGTTAAAGTTTTTTTTTTTTTGGTTGGAATCTAAAAGAGTTATGTTGATTTTTTGTTCTTCAATGAACCTATGCGCTATAAAATTATTTTGTCTCAACATATTATGGTTTGTTATAATAAATATTAACTTACTTATTACCGTTGATATACTAATGATTTAAACTCTTAACTCTACTGAATAAAAAATAATTTATTAATTACTGTCAATCCATAATACGATTATAAATAGTTATATTTTTTAAATTTTTAATTTTTAAACAGAGTATAAGAATATTAATCATCAGAAAACTATACTGATAATAAAAATTTAAGTTAGATGACTAAATTTTTTATTTAAAAATTTATACATTTTAATCATTAGTTGTAGCACAAATAATATAGTCCTTTTATGACTTCTCAATGTTGTGTTTAATTCATGCCAATCACTCTCCTTCCTTCTTTAGTTGACTTAAAGTTGGAAGTCTCAAGTAAAGTAAGTTATGATCACTAACCTTCATTTCAAGCTTGTTTCTTTCAAAAGGGAGGATCCCTATTGCTTTTCTAGACAAAATTGGCAGCTTGCCCACCGTAGCCCTTGCCTAGTTTCTTGTTTTAGCCAGGTTTGAGTCCTAAGCTTAAAGGGTAGCTTCCATTCACTTCTTTGTCCTAATCTGATTTCAAATATCAACAATATGAAATTATCCAATCTTCGTAATATGGGTATAAGATCTCTATTATATTAAATTATAAAAAAAATCTATTCAAATAAACATAATTTTAGTCAAAAAGTCATTATAAGATATGCAAAAAATATTTGTAGCACACGAAAGAGACTATTTTTTATTTTATTTTATATGATTGAATAATAGAAGAAAAAATAAAAAAATAATAAAGAGTGCTCATAGATGGCGTTACAAAAATCTCCTCTCCTATCGACATCGTAAACCCTTTAAAAAGTAGAAATGGAATTACTCGCGACTCTATATGAATTGAGATAAAAGCTTTATGCCTTGCCGCACCAACATCTATATGAGATAGCCATGGTTTTGACTTCGTCAACTTATCATTTTTAAATAGATTTTTCTTAAGCGGGTCTTCGAGCTTTCTATTCCAATAGGGTAGTTGTTTTAGCCTCTGGGCCATTGGAAAGGTCGTCCCTTTACTCTCTTCCTCACGTTAGGACAGATAATAAACTTTGTTACCTTACACGAGCTCATTGCAATATGCAACAATTGCTTTATGGTGGGCCTAGTCAAGTAAGTAAGCTATGAGATGAACCAAAACATAAGTTATTCATAATATAATACGTGATAAGTTTAAGCTTGGAAATATAAAAGAAATAAACGACAACATAATTGTTGAAATTATTTGAATTTCATAATTATTTTATACAACCATAAATTGATGGTTTGTTTTTTACTTTCGTGAAATGTGTAATATTATTTTTAAAGATAATCAAGATGAAAGCCTTTCAACAAGGCTAATGTCATGTAAGAAAAATTTTCATGCAATTATCTAAAAACAAATTCAATTGAATAGTGATGCACAATAATTAATATATGTTGAATTTTTTTCTAAATAAGTTTTGAAAATAGATGACAATACAAAGGAGGAGACATTTTTATATAAAAAGAACTTACATAGAGTAATAATTAAAACTTGACCCTTCAACATTAATTTTTTCTTTTTTAAGGAAGCTGATATCCACATAGAATTACAAAAACAAATCCCACAAAAGCAGGGAATCAAAGAAAATAATACTTCAAAATAATAAGTTCACTGTGAGGTAATTGTTGGACTTTTTTTTCGCTAACTTCTGAATTATCTGATTCTAAAATTTAGAAATTCACGAAATATAAAAATAAATGAAGAAAAAAAATTATAAACAAAAATATCATACGCAAACAATCCTACTCAATATATATAGTAAACATTTGGTGTAGGAAGGACCTTTATGACAACTTAAGAGTCGTCTTCTACCACAACATGACACAATCCCTAATGAATTGAAAACTTTAAACCACATAACAATATTAAATTTTCAACAATATTTATATTTCTTAAATTACAAATATGTTTCTTCCAGCAAAGATCAATTCATAATACAAATAACTCAAAGTCTCTTCTTTCTTTTGTTACAATTCAAGCATGACATGGAGGAGACCACCTATAAATAGTGTAAGTAGGCATAACTAAAGGAGAATCCCCATTTTTCATCATTGGTAATTATATGAAAAAACATGTCATAGAGTTTGTTAATCAACATATAAGAATTCATCAATATTTTTTTATACAATCATAAATTTTTCGTCCATCAAACTCTAAAAAATCTAAAGACGAATAAGATAAACCAATTTCGATCCATTCATAAAGAAGGAGAGAATGAAAAAAGGTACCGTAAATTAAACTAATTTGCTAAATTTCTTAAAATACTCACATTTCTTGAATAAGTTCTCAATATTTTGGAGTAAACAACTATGCACGATTATCAACAAATATCTCTTTTTATTCCAACCTGATCATTACTAGTAGGATATTCTTACATAAGCACCAAACTAAATGTTTGACACATGAACAAACAAGAGTATACCATAATATCTTTCATTTAACCTAACTTCACTTAACAATTACCATATTTTAAATGAACTTAAGATGATTTTATCATGTAAAAGTCTTTTACTCAATGGGATGTTTAAAAATTGTTCACCTTCCAAAAAATTAAAAATACTATTATCATGTAAAAGTCTGACACTTGCATAAAAAAAAAATCATGAATGTGAGAATTCTAAATATACTATCTTAATTCTAAAGGAACTCACTTATCTAATAGAATTTGAACACTATGACCATTGTTAACTCTTTCGCCTAAGGCCATCAATTAAAAACTCTCATAACAACAATATTTTTCCACGAACTAGGTCTAGAGCCAAGTTGTGAAGATAAAAAGTTATCCTCCCTAAAGCAACTAGCCTGCAGAGGCTGATAGAGAAGGGAGTTACAATTATTAAGTGCCAATCTTCTCTCACCTAACATGATCAGAGTAAAACATTTTGATTATTCAACATTGGATAAGACCTCCTATTCTAAAAGATGAACTGATGTTTATCAAATATTTAAAGACCTGAATTAGTTCCTTAATCTATACCACCGTCCAAAAATCCAGGCCAACATATTTTTAATGACGCTGCTAAAGGCCCAACCCATCTCCACCCCTTAA
>NW_019014623.1:977845-993766 GCF_000150535.2 Carica papaya | reverse complement strand
GTCTGCTTCTTCTGTATCTGTTTCACTTTGCTCCTTATTAAACAAAGCCGAAGGTCCTCCTCTTCCTCTCGTCACCCTGGGTAATCTATTGTTCAAAATCGGTTAAGCTGAACCCGAACTCTCAAAATAATCATCAAGCAGAAACCGTCTCTTGAACAACGCAAGTTTGTGTCTCGGCCTTCGTTTCCATTTCCGCATTCAATCGCCATCTCTCAGTCGCTCATTGGTGACTGCAAGCAGCACAAGTTGTTTACTGGTCACGCGCAACAAGCTGCCCCCTCCATTTTATTCTTGCTCGATTTGGGATACTGCAACTAATGAGTAAATTCTCCTCTTCTTTGCCTCTTTCATTTTGCTACACATTCTCTATTTTCCTTATCCAATTTTCTTACTAGTATTAAGTATCCGTATCATAGTAATGCAAACAATATGATGGTTGTATTTGTGGATTGTGTGGAGACTGCACTCTGGACAAAACCCAGGAGCGTGGTTGCCTATTAACTGTATGAAAAAATGCTCATGAAATGCCTATTATACCGAATTACTACTTCTTATCGGAAATTTACTGCTGTAGTTTCGGGACACGTGTCATAGTTTTTGTGTTTTTCTCTTTATGAGTTCGTTTTGATGTTAGCTTAAGTTTCAAATTGGACATGGCCTGAGATCTTTAGGCATTTTTTCTTTCACATGTAAAATGTACCTGGTGAAACGAATTGGTGCTGTCCCAGAAATACAACCTTGTGCATATGATCGTGAAATTGTTAGAGATGACAGATTTGTGGTCATCTGATATCTTAACTGTTGCCCATTTCTTGGTGATTGAAAATTGCAATCTAACATTTTCCTATCGGTTTTCCTTGTCATTGAATAACTGATGGTACATATTTTCTTATGTACTTTGGCTTTGACATACTTGGAATGATTCTTCTCACTATGCAGATGGTGTTCTAGGTTTAGGTAGACAGTTGGATTTATTGCATCCTTATGGGATTCTAGAATATGTTTGATTGAAAGACAGTTTTTCATGAGTGCTTGGGTTTTTGAAATAAAAATTTTTGTCTTGTTTGTCTTGGTTACCTTCTATGTGCTTATTTACATAATCTTTTAGTTTGAATAAATTATCTGGATTGGTATATTTGCGAGAATATTTTATTAATCTTGATTTGGAAGATTTCTTATGTTTTGATCTATTTCATCAGGTTTTGTTTATTTCATTGCATTTCATATGAATTTTGAGAATTTAGCATCGGATTTGACTCTTTCAAATAATATTTATGGATGAAGGATGCATGAAAATGAGTCACTATATATATATATATATATATATAAATAAAGATAAGTCAATATATCTAGTCATATATTTATTTATTTGATTTATTTTCGGGTTTACATTGTTTGTTATATGTTTCAATTTATTCTTCTCAGACCAACTTCTTTAGGCTGATGGTGACAATGTTATTGTAAGTGTCCCATTAGTTCCCATTATTTTAATTTCCTTTATTTTCCTTTTCTTCTCTTGTTTTTTTTTTTTCCAGAGGTAGTCATTTTATGGGGTTCTAATCTTATCTTAATAGTGGCGGCTCTAATTGTATTTATCTTCCATGCATGCAAATTGTATATGTGACAGAAAAGTTTGGTGTTAACAGGCATCAATCTGTTGGGGTTAAAATTTTGAAATTTTCAGTTTTGAGTCAATTAGAAAAAAAAAGAGAGATATACAGAGTGTCTTAAAGAAGGTGAGATATGGCTTACATGCAACACGCGAGGAATGCCCTTTGCCATATAATTAAACAAAATAGTTTACACAGCTCCGACCACGTGATGCATCACCGGCTACTGTATGCTTGTCATGGAGTTCGATACAGGAAGTTAGAGGTGATTCTTACAACGGTAAGTTCATTTCTCCTTTGTTCTTTTTGTTTTGGTTATTTTGTCATCTGCAGTATTCTTTTTCCCTGCTCCATTTCAATTTCTTGTGTGTGCACAGAATATACAAAAGCTTGGCAAGGCTGGTGAGACAGTGAAGGTTGCTCCTGGGTATTTCCGGAACCATCTGATGCCCAAATTGCTCGCGGTCCCAAATATTGACAAGTTTGCTTATCTCATCAGAGAGCAACGCAAGGTTCTGAATCACTTTTCTGGCCTCCTTTCTGATTGTTTTCAACCAAAACTCTTTAAACTCGTTTTTTGTATACCTTTGATCGTTCTGTTGGTGATATCTTTTGCTTAAGTGTTAATCGTTTTTTTTTTGGGTCTGGGACTGTTAGTGTTTCTTTTTTATGATGGACCATAGATGGTTTGTAGATCCAAGTTTTAGTGTTTGTTTGGAAAAAGAATTATTTTGTTAAGAATTTATTTGGATTTTTTATGCTTAGTGAACCATGAAAACATGAAAAATCAACCCCAAATGAATGGTAAGTGATACTGAAACTATATATTTCAAATTAATGGTAAGTGGAACTGAAATAATAGATTTTTCGAATTTTACAAAATTGATTCATTTTGGAAGTGAATTATGATTGTTTAAAAAAAATTATTCGTTTGTTTGTTTTTTATTTTCACAAAATCATTTAAAAGTATGCTAGATAGAATGAGATTACAGCTATAATTTTGCGATGAATTCCACAAAATAATTCTTTTATTCCAAACATAGTCTTAAAAAGTGAAAAGAATCAATTTATTTGTTTCAATAATGGAACATGAATGTATAATTAGCTGGCTAGATTATTATTTTCATTAACCCTTGTTCTTTCCTTCTCTCCCTCTTACGGAAGAAGTTCACTGAGATCTTATTAATGTTGTGGGTGAATGCATTTTGATCAGATTTACCAACCCGAGGAAGAGGAGGAGGTCAAAGTAGTTACGAAGGTTGAGGAAGATAAGACAAAAGAATATGAAAAGGCGGCAAAACGTTTAGCTAATGCTCAGCTGGTTTGTGACCTATATTTAAGAATCTTTGACTTATCTTTGCGATTATTTTTCATCTTTTTCCATGCTCAGCTTCCCATTGAAATTCAATAGTCATTCCAAAAAAGATGGAAATGAAACTTGTAAGATTTTGAAACAGCAACTAAGTTTATCCAACTAGTTATTGTTCAAGAGTAATACCAAGAGTTGTTGTTCAGAAAGTTCCAAGAAGCTATGAAACAAGAATTTGATGTGTCTTTCTCCTATTTGGACATAACTGAATGTATTTCTCTTTGTAGGTATTGAGAAGGTTCATCAATGTTGAAAAATTTCGTGCTCGCTCCATGAAAGATGATCCCATTGAACTGCATTCGCCTGTGACTGCAGATGAGCTTATTTCTGAGGTATTGTTTTGCTTTTTGTTTCCAACAGCTGTTTGCTGTGAAATTTTTAATACATGGTGTTCTGCTAGCAATCTCTGTAATATTTAATAGTTGACTTTGTATATTTTGTTAATAGTGTTTTCTACTAGATCAACAAGTTAATACATTGTAAGATCTTCAAACTTGTGATACATTTGGTCTACAATTGTCTTAATGGCCCACGAATTAGTACAGTAGAATGAAGAATACTGCCATCTCACAGGCCATATTGCAGTTGCAACTTCTGTTCCTCACCTTTCCATTTATTCATGTGTCATCACATTTACATAATCCCATGTGAGGCATTAGTTGTTTCCCGTAGATGTCTATATTTAATAATTCCTCTTTTTTTTTTATGAAGTTAATAAATTCCTCTTTATTTGTTCGTGAAGATGGAAACTACAAACATCTGTGTGGATTGGCAAAAGGGGTTTCCAAGTATATTTTACTTGATAAATGAAGTGATCGTGGTGATTAGAGAATGAAAACTTGGTACTAGGTGGTGTTCTTAATGGAGATTGCCAGTACAAATTATTCTTACTTCTTAAGTTGAAGATTTTTACTTCTCTGCCACTCATATTTTTTTCTACTTCTACATCTAACTTTAGTGAAAGTGTAGTTTTTATCATACAATTCTTAACTTCTAAACAGGATGGTGGAGCTATTGTTAGTTAGTTCTGATCATAATTTCAAATGGTGAAAACATTTTTGGACACTTGACCTATATAGTCTCAGATATGGTACATAGGAATAGTTAACTAACTCAGCTTAAACTTTTTGGCTGTTGAGATGCAGTCTAAGGTAATCTTGTGGTATCCAAGCTGACACGAATTGTATCTAATCATAGGCCATAGTGATGATAAATTTGATTTTTTTTTGTTAAAATGAGTTTAAAGGTATCACAAGCCAAAGTAAATGATAAATTGGTTTTTGCTTCATCAATATTTTGCTAGCCTCTTCTACTGGGGTTCTCACTACAATTTTTTTTATGGGCTTTTGATCTTATGCTGCCCTGGAATTTACAAAGCTAGCTGGTAATAAAGATTGTAGCAGTCCTGCTGTTGTTTCATCAAAAGATATAAAATTCATTTGAAGTTCACTTATTTTAATGAGTTTCCCTTTTGATAAATAGATCTATTGATAGTCATTTTGTTCTTTCAGGTAGCGAGACAGCTTTGTGTGCAGATACAGCCTGAAAACGTTCATCTACCATCACCTTTGACAACTTTTGGGGAGTTTGAGGTACCCCTTAGATTGCCCAAATCCCTTCCTTTGCCAGAAGGAAGGCTTAACTGGACTCTTAAAGTTAAAATCCGGGGTAAATAAATAGTAGGTTTCAACCTCGACATATATTTCTAGCTACTGTCATGGCAGTTTTGGTTCTTTGATTGTTGCAGTGAGAGAAGCTGAGTGGTTGGAATTCTTAAATCACTTTAAAGAGTTTATCTCAAAAATTTATTAGATAATGTGATGATGTAATAAATTTATCATCTGAGCAACGTAGTTTTTGTTTTAGTTGCATCTTAAATTAGATAGGAGTGTCAAGTCCTGCTGAGATAGTTCTGTGATATTGGAAGACAGATGCTTCATCATCTAGGCGGTTGTCTGGTATAATGTTTGAACATCACGTTTCATTGAGATTTAAGGGTTCTTTTTTTTTTCTTCTCTTTCTGTTGGGTCCGAGGTTTTACTTCCAAAATTATTCATCTTTGTATATTCAGAGGCATTTTATCTTCATGGTATTATTGACTCTCCCAAACAGCTTTGGAAGATTTTGTGTAGTTTGGAAAGTTCAAATGTAACCTTAAACAATATATTTCCAAAAAAATTTAAATAAAGAAATATTGTTTTAGTAAAATTCAAATAGTAAATACTGGAAAGTTTTAAAATTCAGAACAATCCAAAATCAAAATCTATTAACAAATTCTATTTTTCCAAGGCTGCATTATTGGACTGAATTTATAAAAATTAGTTTTCGATATTCTATACACAGCTTCAAAAGAGGAAAGAAAAATTTACAATGCAGGAAACTTTCATATTCAGTCAGAACAAATAATAAACATGGAAAATCATTAATAACATGCAATCTCATTAAAGTTATAGCAACTTTTTTCTCAATATCAATCATATGCTTGTGTTCAATTAATGAACTTTGTGTAATTTGTATGTATCTATATCTATATCTATATAACATTCCTAGTCTCCCCATAAAATTTGACATGGTAACCTCACTCCATCCCTCTCAACTAGTAACTCTACAATCCAGTTTAGCCAGTACAGTAAACTATATCAGACTTATTTATGTATATGTAAGAAGCCAGGTCAGAGCTCAGTGTGAATAATTTCATCTTTGCTGCTGGATAAAAGAGTGTCCTCTTCCACTGGTTTTATGAGCTGATAATCATTTTCAAATTGTTGAGTTACAGAATAATATGTTTTGTCTTTGTTATCATGAGAATTTAAGCAGTCTGCTGTAGGACGGACGACGCCATATCCAAAACCTTGAGCAGAATTACAGTAGGTCTCAACTGTACCATCTTTCCTCTCTAAGTTGATATTTGTAAGGACTATATTACTGCAAGGAACAGTGTCACTGCACGCAAATTTCATTGCTTTTGAACTACTCGTAGTCCCACTAATATTCCGATACATTATCTGGCTTATTTCCACTGCTGATGTCTGTAAAAAATCACAATTATAAGATTCAAAATGTCAGAGTTTTGATTAGATTAAAAGCTTGCCATAAGGGTATGATGGAATACAATTACTTACCCGATTTTCACAAGATTTTGGTGAATCACAATAGAACTGATCAATGATGATTGGATTGGCAACATCATCCATCCTCACATTTTCAAATCTTACTCCACGAACATAACCAGAACCACCCTACATCAGATACCCATCAGCGTGTATATATGTATGCTATGTTGATTTAACATTAATATTATGTGTATATATATTACCTGCCAAGTCTTGATCCTGAGACCATTAGTAGTCTCTCGGAGAAATGCTGTGTCCAAAACCACTTTTGTGACTATGCCGGTGGAGTTATCCTTCCCAAGACTACCAATGCTGTATATAGAAATTTGCCACAGAAATGAATTCATGTTAACGAGATATATATAATAATGGAATTAAGACAATGGAGTGGAAATGAAGATTGTACCTAACACCATGTCCTGGCCCGCAATAAATTCTCTTCATCTTAATAGCAGAGCTACCATTTACAATCGAAATGCAATCGTCCCCTAATAAATCAAGATAAATATCAATATATGTTTTTTGTTAATTCACAAAATGAGATTAGAAATTTAGAAAACAAAAGGGAAAACATTGAGGACCTGTTCCAATTTTGCAGTCCTGAAGAGTTATTCCAGTGGAAGCAGTGATATGAATTCCATCCGTATTGGGACTGTTGCCTGGAGCTGAGACTTTTACTCCGGACACTCGCACAGCTGCGGACCGAGAAATCACAAAATGCATTTGCTGGCTGTTTTGGATGGTCAGCCCTTTTACTTTTATAGCTGAGCTTGAGTCTATTGTTAACGCCTGCATATTAAAATACTCTTGCATATGTATTAAATCTTCTTCTCACTTCCTAATATGGTGTTTCTATATATATGTATGTATGTATGTATGAATGAAATTAAGGGGTAAGTTGAATCTTACCGTGGGTGCTCCTCTGCAAGGCTGTAAAACAGTGAGAACAAGTATAGTAAGTTACCTTCTATTTGGTGAAATGAAGAATAAATAATTTGATCGATAAAAGAATTACATTAGATTTGTTTGTTTTGCAAGAATCTGCCCACCATTTACTCCCAGAACCATCAATAACTCCATTTCCTTGGAAGATGACCCGTTGCAGATTAGAAAAATCAAGCCAGTTCCTTGAGAACTTTGGATCCCAGTTTTCAGGTTCATCTGGTGCTACGATTGTTCCATCAATCTGATAATGATCAAGACTAGTATTATAAATCAAATGTACTGAATTTATGTTAATTATGAATTCAGATGGATATTGGGATTTACTTGAACGACTAGCCTGTCTTCGCATGGACCCTTAAAACGTGTTGCGTTAACTAAGTAACGACGTCCTGGAGGAACTAAGAACACTGATTTCGATATGCTACATGCTGTTTTCCATGCTTTTTCAAAGGCCTGTAGTAACAAATTTACACAAGAAAGATCATCTTTGTTAGTCTCGTACGTTTAATCAGATTGATACAACTGTTTCGAGTCCAAGACAATTTTAGTTATAATTTATTTTGATAAGAAACAAAAGTGCTGCCAAACAATGTCTTGTTACATGTTTAGTAAATAATAAATAACTTTTTTATAAGTCGTATATATAGGCTAATTCTACTAATAGTATTTTTTTTTTTTTGAAAATTATTTAACGGGAAAATATTAATGTTGAGAATAAAATATTAAAATGATGTGCACCTGGGTGTCATCAGAAACTCCGTCTCCTACTGCGCCAAAACTATCAACATTTACAAGAACCTTATTACCACGTCCACTGATCCAAGCTGGGATGTCAAACAATTCCACCTCTTCATCTTCTACTATCTCCAGATTTTCAAGCTCCCACAGCATTTCAATGTCGTCATGCAACAAGTTCCCTGCAACTCCATAAGTTGCTGCTATCATCAACAAACCCAAAATGTAAATTACCATCAAGAGCTTACCCATCTTTTTATACATATCTTTACACCAAGATTGATTTGTATATAATCTATTGAAGAGAATTGAGTTTAAATTTATATACGCAGAGATTAGTTAAGGGTTTTAAGGCTAGCTATATGGCTTGGCTTATAAGCACACCCCAGGTGCTATACATTTTCTACATGCCCACACTTAAAGTAGAAGGGAAATCTAATTTATTTTTGTTTATTTATTTTTATTTTCATTTCTTTTGAAGTTGTTTGCTTTACTCTTCAATTTCAATTCAGTGGCTGAAAATAATTATAAAAATGAAATGTTTATGGTAGGCCATGCGCGTGCAATAGCTTAACTGAGATTCTCCATCGACCAGCAGGCAGCCTACGTTGGGCGGTGCGCGCATCCAAAACCTACACCATTACGAACCAACCAAAAGGCTAATTATATTACCAGCAGCTAACGTCAACCTCTCCTTCCAATATAAAAATTCAAAGTAAGAAAATTTATGTCCACGCCCACATATATACATCCATCATATTCACATACATATATATATATATATGTATACACTTGTGGTACAGCTGAAGGAAAATATTGGCCATGATCACTATTCTAGACAAACAACATCCCACCTTTTCTCGACTATCTTTGGAAATATATATTGTATATAGTTTTCTGGTAAAGTACTCAAGGAAAATGATGGCTAGCTATATATATTTTATACTTTTTTAGAATATTATTTTACCAAAAAAACAAATGCATGGTATTGGGTATATATATATATATATATGTATAACTCAAAAATACTGCTCTTTCAGCTCTAGTTAGTATATCTATATATATATATATATATATATATATGAAATCTAATGAAAACATCGATAAGCCGCATCCAAATTATTCCATACTCTCATCTCATCGTACTAAATATTTTTTTTAAATAAAAAAAATTGTCAATTTCTATGGACAAGGTTATGTTGATCAGAAATCTTTTATCTCCAGCAACAACTCTGCAGTACTCCGCAGGTGTATGTTTTAGCCCCATTGCTTCCAAGAGCAATACAAGCATAGACCGTATGTATGTGTTTATATATATATATATATATAATCTGAATTCTCATGCGTGTGCCATTTAATAAGTAAATATTAAACTTTCTCTGCTTCCTTTTCAGTCATGGAATGGAGCCCTATATTCTCCTCCACAACCCTACTTTTGGTCTCCCCACTAACCTACCTTTTGGTCTCCTTTTCTTCTTTAAAATAAAAGCAAAAACCCAACTAAATACTCACTCTCTTCTGCATATATATATATACATACATATAAAATTGATTTATTTATGACAGACTAACAACTAGAATGACTAAGAAGAATATTCACTAATCATACAATTATAAAATGATATACTACTTAATTATACTGTTATCTATATAAATATATATATATATATATATTGTAGCATAGATTTTGAAAGCTTAACATATATGCATACAGGTAGGTACATGTAATTATATATATATATATATATATATATATAACAACGTAGGAGGAGGGACTGTGTGGATCTCCGACGTGGGTTTCCTGCCACTTTTCTTATTTGATAGAATAAAGAGAAGGAAAATGGTTAAATTTTTGAGTTGGATTATTGGTAAATGTGCATCTTTCAAATAAGATACCCTTTTTTTTATCCATGCCGAAGAAGATGAATATGGTAATTAATTTATAAAGTCTAAGGGTTTGATTCTGGTTTTGCTGAGATTATAATATCCCCCCCTTTTTTTATTTGTTTTGTTTTGTTTAGCAATCTGTATGAATTGAAATTAAAGTAAATATCTCTCAGATTTGGTATCACCACTAGAAAATTCATGACGAAAATTTAGTTACTAAAACCCATTGAAATTAAATGTTAAACTTAATTTACAAATTTTCATTTATTTATAAGTTAACACACTAAACTTTTATTTTATTTTATTTTTTTTAAAAAAAAACAAAATTTTTTAATTATAAATTCATAAATTTCATTTATTAAGGAATACAAACACATCAATAATAATATAATTTATTAATAAAGAGACACAAAATATACATTTCAACTCAAATTCAATACATTTTTATAAAATATATATATATATATCAATCATGAAATAATTTATATTAATAACTTCTATTAATTATTATTTTAGATTTTCCTTACAATTTTTTACTTAGAAAAAGAAGATCAAAGTAGATCAATCCCGTTACTTTGCAAAAGATTTCTCAACCATCATCACCTTGACACAGTTAAAAATTTGCACAAGGGAAGCGCACTAAAACACCCAAGAAAAGGAAAGTAAAAGGTTAGTACATCAAGACCTAATGAAACCCAGTTCAGTGACAAACATTCTCATGGGATTTAGCTATTCTGTTGACTGATCCACCTCTATCCCTTCTCAAGCAATAATCAATACTTGAAGGGAAGAGAGGAGCCTCTGATCTTCCATAAGAGTTCCAGCACAGAGCCTGTTTGACTGATCGTCCATAATCACAGGAGGGTTTCAGCTGAATGTCAATCAAATCAACGTCGGTGCACGGAACATCATTGCTGCAGGCTATATGCACTGGCTGCACCGAATAACTTCCAATTATCTTATCATATCTCACTCCAGATATTCCCACTGCTCCTGTTTGATTCTTGCAAAAATGCTTGTCACAGTAGTATTGGTCAATCACTATTGGCACCTTAACATCATCCACATTGATATTAGAGAATGTTACATTCTTCACAGATCCAATTCCACCCTGTTTAATTCCCCCACCAAATTAATTTCATACTTGAACTCGAAATTTTAAACAAAGAATTTCTAAATTTAACCACTGAATTCTACCTGCCATGTCTTTATTCTAACTCCAGCCATAGTATTCTTCATTGAGATCTTCTCAACAATGATATCAGATACACAAGCAACACTTTTGTCTTTCCCCAATCCTCCTAAACTGTAAAACAAACATTGGTAAATTTTAATTTCCGATCTTACAGTACAAAACTCTAATCACATCACTAACATAACTAAACCGGAAACCGGAGGTAAGAGATGCAAAATTGGAATTGGGAAAAGGTTAGAATTGTGGGATAAAACAATGTTTTGTTTTTATTACCTTATGCCATGACCAGGGCCACAATTGATATGATGAATATGAACATTAGAGCAACCAGTTTGTATGGATACACAGTCATCTCCTGTCAAAAAGAAAGATAAATATGAATATTAGGACTTGATTAGTTAATACCCATATACAGAAAAAGTTAGTTGTATTGATACTTTTTGTTCATGCTTCTTGCAAAAGTTAGTTTAGTGACAGTTAATAGCCTTAAATTTTTAAAGGGTCTCTAAACCAATCATATTTCCTCACATCAGATAACTTTTTACCCTGCAACCCTAACATGCCATGCACTATCTGGGCCCTGCCTAATATAAAATTCACCATACCTGCTCTATCTTTCTTTCTTACATTATTATTTTCTTATTTTCAAATTTTATGTAAAAATATCAAGTGAATGGACTATCATTTTTACCACAGCCAATATTGCTATTCTGAATTTCTACATCTCTTGTGTTTTGCAGGTGAATTCCATCAGTGTTGGGGCTACTTTCTGGAGAAGAAATTGTTATGTTGTTAACTCGAATCGCGTTAGAGCTGTCAAATTTTAGATGACACTGAGGACTGTTTATGATTGTGATCTCGCGAACTGTAACATTGTGACTATCGTAAAATCTTAAAGCCTGTGGATACAAACAAATTGGTTATATGCAAATATATTGAAAAAGCAAGCAAGAATTATGAGAAGTGAAAGCAGATGATGTCTTACAGTTGGTTTCATGTTTGATATATGTTTGGATCTTTTCTGCAAAAGATTTTTGCATTCTAATGAAGATTAAGCTGCTGCTTTAAAACTTTCAGCTGAGATTTAAAGATGTTAATTAGGTGATAGTAGTTAATTACCTGAAGATCATAGGCGTGAGAGAGAGTCCACCAATCAGAACCTTGGCCATCAACAATTCCAGCACCCTGAATGGTGAAGTTATGAATCCATTTGAAGTTTATCCACTGAAACAAGCTGGATTTTGGCCATGAACTCACTTTTGAAGAAGCTAATACAGTTCCATCGATCTGTTGAAAATCCACTCAGATTAACTTTTAAAAACAGAAAAGTAATATTATGTGAAAATTATTAAACAAAGAAAAGAAAAGGAAAAGAAAAAGAAGAAGAAGAAGAAGAAGAAGAAGAGAAAGCTAACCTGAAGAACAAGGTGAGGCATACAAGGACCTTGAAGAGTTATAGGCTTGATAAGGAACTTGAACTTTGAAGGAATTACAACTGAAGCCCCTGTAACTTTGCAGGCAGCTCTCCATGCTGCTAAAAGAGCCTGTTAAAATCAATATTCTCGACAATTAATTCTAATTTTTCTCTTTTCTACACACACAAAAGCAAACAACATAAAACCAGTTTCTTTTAATTTCACATGTTTTACCAGGGAATCATCGGAAACTCCATCACCCTTTGCTTCAAAAGATAAAATATTGAAAATGAGAGAGTGAGTTGGATGAGGAAGAGGAGCTGGTGCAGGGGGCAAAACATGAGCATTATTGTTGCCACCCCTGTCTTTTTTATGCTTATGAGCTCTGCTTTTATTGGTGTGATGCTTTCTGGCCTCGACCGAAATTATCGAGAATGTCACAAACATAATTACCATGAAAAGGAAGAGAGGAAGAAGAGCTGAATTCTTGTTTGTTGTCATCTTCATAATCTTGTTTTGCAGAAGGAAAGAGCAAGGGAGAAGCGTAGCCAATGAGAGAGTTTGGGAAACAGGGGAGTGAGAGAGAGGTAGTTATAGACAGTTTATATAGTCATCAAGTTTTGCCAAAAGAGGCTTCTTTTCTACCTAATTTGCAAAAAGACCCTGTAAATTATCCAGAATGATTATGTCCCTTTTATCCAGCTTTCTAGAGTTTAATTAAATGCTAAATGACAACTAAACCATATTTTGCTTTGTCTTTTTCGCTGAAGCATCGGCTAGTTTCATTCTTTTCCTTTTTTTTAAAAAAAAATAATAATAATAATAAGGGAGGAAATAATACTTAAATTCGAAGTCATTAATTAATTTTGTAGGAAGAGCATTATTTCATTTTCTAAGCTAAATCTCTTGATTTTGTTAATCTCTTAGTTAACTTCAAGCTTTGAAAATTAATAAAAATATAACTCGTATATATTAAAGGGATTAACCGTTTAAATCAAACATACGATATAATATGATTAAATAAATAGATTAGATTTTCTTTAATCTATTTTAATATTTACAAAATTAATTATATAACTTTAATTATTTTATATAACATGAAGAATGTCACAAACATATAACTTAAGTTATAATATAATTTTAGTTATTGTTCACTCTTATATTTCTGTTATTATGTATTATAACTTCCTATTATCTAAATTTTTCTAAAATTTATTTACTTTAAATTTATATATCTCCATATAGTATTTATAAATACTTACAATTATTAAAAATACTCACAAGAATATAAATTTAAATCGTGATATTAGTTAATTATGTTTCTAATACTTCTTGAATTTATTATAATTATTTTTAATTTTGAAGTGTTTTAATTTTCTAAATTTGGGAGGTGGCTACGCCCTTTTAATTTTTAATTGGAAAGAGAGCTAAAATATAACTAGATATATTATATAAGCATTATTCGTGTGAAATTGCGGGGGATTGTGGTTCTTCGGCACCCCTCTAGTCCCGCTCATGCATACAATAACCAAAAGAAAATTGTAACACAATATTTATGCGGTTGCATAGTTAAATTATTTAATTTTTTTACACATTTGAATTATTACATTAGATTTTATGAAAACTATCGTAAAAAAATACTTTAAAGTTTTAACATTTTTCTAAATTTTTTTAATAAGAAATGATAAAACTCGAACTTAATTTGTTAATTGGTCTATAAAAATATATATGTAATTTGAGTTATATGTTGTTAGCAATATTTTTCTTTTAATTAACTAATTTGGTGGGGAACATATATATATATATATATAATTAGATAAGTTTAATATTCCAAAGAGGAATCTTATATTATAAGAATAGGAATGAGGAGCTTGTTATATCTATGACACTGTTATTGGATACTTTTTTTGTTCTTTTCTAATGAGAATCCATTATTTGGCTTAGTGGAAGTTTCGGATGAAGAAAAGTTAGATTAGACTAAGGTTTTGGATAATAATAATTAGCTTTCTAAAGCCTCACATATATAATTTTCAAAGAATAACACACCCATTTAGTTCCATAATTGAGGAATGTTTGTAATTTTAACCCAAATTTTAAATTTTAATTAATGTATGATTAAAAAAAAATCCTATTATTTTTAGTACAATAAAAAATATTACTAAGAGAAGGTAATTAGTAAATTAACATGGAGAATGAGACAACCTTCTAATATGGTATTTTAATTATATTATTTTTTGAGTAAAAGTTTATAAATTTTGTTAATTAGATAATATATATATATATATATATATATATATCAATAATGACACAACCTTCCTTCTAATAGAGACATATAGAAATATATATCTCAGCTCAAACTCAAATAAATTATCTAGTTTGAATAAATATTTTTTTTTTATTTTGAATTCAATATTATGGTATTTCCAATAATTAAACTTGGCTTTTGTACATTATAATAAAAAAAAAAGGAAGAATCTGTGCCCCCTCATAATCCTTCGAACTGTTAATTGAGGAAAAACAAAGTTAAGTCCTAGGTTTGAGTTGCAGACAAATGAAAGTTGGTCACCAACATATATTAACGAAAATGAAGTTACCTAAAACCAAAAGCATCATTCTGAAAGGCATTAGGGTTTTGTGTTTATAAAATTCTTAAGGTAAATTCATGTAGTACACTGTTATATAGTACCTAAAATAAGTATATTTTCCTAAAACATTTTTAGCAAATACAAAACCACAAGAAGATATTTATTTATCAATTTAATACACCTCTAGACGTAATTGTTTGTTTCAGTAATAGTATATAAGGAGAATTAGTGTATACAATTGATCATATATTGTTATGATATCATCTTTCTTTATTTGTAAATAATCACTTCATCGACTTTTGTAGTGAAACTTTTCGTCTACTCTATTTCGTAAATTATTTTAAAAGGTCCTTTTAAAAAAAAAAAAAGAAAAACAAAGAGGTCTAATTCTTGCATGAATTATTAATAAAAAAAGACAACTCTTGTGAAAAACATGGTAAGTAAAAAAAACAAACTGAGGAGTATGAGTAAATTGTTTCTTCAACTTGTATCAGTAAAGAATAATTTACAAAATATATGGTTACATTTAATAGTAAATTTAAAATCCTCCGAGACTTGCTAAACAACTTTTTTATGAACTACTCTACTAAGTATGTCATATTTACTAGAGTGGGTTAGCCGTAATAAAATTAACTCTTGCACTCATTCTATAGAGTAAATTTTGTTGGTTGTTCATCTTCTGAAGGTACTGAATTGTGTTATCAGTAAATCCAAGTCTATTTTTAGTTGTGAGAGCATGAATCATAAATTTACTCCATGATGGATAATTGGCTTCATTTAGTTTTATTGTAACGAGCATATGTTTGGATTAGTCTGAATGATGATCAAAGTATGAATTTAACGTATACATACTAGGATCAATCTTTGCTTATATTTGAATGTTTGGAAATGGATTGTTGAAATGGTGTTTGTTTTCATTTAATATGGTTTTTGCTAAGATGATATAAAAATAATAAGGCACCACAAAAGATGTCTTGATACCATAAAAAATATAGTGAGCAAATAAAAACATAAGAGTTTAGATGTTATACTCGAGCCCAAAAATTGGCCTCGAAATTAATTTTGAC
>NW_019014623.1:946289-966579 GCF_000150535.2 Carica papaya | reverse complement strand
CCCCGGAAAAAATTCAGGGAAAATTAGGGACGGCCTGCAGGCGCACTGTGAATCGTATTCGGATCCCGAAAACAAGTAAGGACCCCTCACCCTATTTCCTATCACGGTATTAAAGTTCAAAATGATAAAACGGTATTTCTTGAATTAACGCATGTGTGAAATTGCTTAAGGTTGCTAATGGAGCCCGAGTCTAGTGTGATTGATGATTTACTGTTATTTGGCCTGTTTTACACTGTTTTACAGCTTTAAATGCATTATGGGGTTTGATGTGTTCATTTTATAGTTTCGAATGCATATATTACTGTTTTATTAATTATGGGTTGAATGACTGAAGAACTGATACTGTATGTTGTCTGTTCGGCATGAATTACGATTTGCTTGTTTAAATGTGAATTGATGATGCTTATTGAGGAAAAAGGGAAATGAAACATTGTATAGACTGATAATTGTATGATGGGGTCAGCCTGACTAGATATCCTGGGAGATGGTGGACGGACCGGGTCCGTAGGGAACCCTACCGGGATTGTGGTCTCACATGCCGGACGGGGTATGGAGATCTTATGGTTTTGGCGCCCATACCGGACGGGGTATGGGGACGGCCCGTTTCACCCTCATACCGGACGGGGTATTGAGGTTTATGGTTTTGGCGCCCATACCGGACGGGGTATGGGGACGGCCCTGGAAACTGATTATGAATGTTAAAGGTTAACGGGTAGCGGGACCCCTAGGGACCCCCATGGATACTAGTAGGCTGGTAAATGAGAAAAAGATATGTTGTATAATGATTGAATTACAAAAGGCATGATAAGTGCTATGTTGTACAGCTTATATTATTCCATGATTGTGGTAATGTTATTATTTTTCTTATATTGTTTTCATAAATTCCACCGAGGTAAGTGGATGGTAAAGGTTTTCATGTTAATAAACGAGTTTATTGTAAATTATGCTCCATTGGTCTTTTTGTGTTTTTCTACCCACCTTTACCTCCGTGACAGTGAGATATCGTGATGTTCTTACTGGGCTAGTGTAGCTCACTCCTTATTTAACCATTTCAGATCAGGAAGACATGGTTCCCGAGCCCGTTCCGCAGGAGGACGACGAAGGGGATACCTAGAGACTCTGTAGTCATATTCATAGTTTTATTTTCGAGTTTCTCTCTTAGTTAGTTTAATCTTTTATATTTTAAGTACGTTTCTGGTTTTTCGTGTAAGGGATGTTAACTGAAATTTTGATCTCGCTTCCGCATTTGATATATTTAAATACTCATTTCATTTTAATATTTCCGGGGCCGTTACAGCGATGGACGGCCCAGATTTATTCATGATGGACGGCTGAGATTAAAATGAGAAGGTTATAAATAACTTCACCCACACCCAACTCCAAACCCTAGCCGCCAGTACCCTCGCCGGAAAAGAAGAACCAGTCACCGGAGGAGCCGGCCGCCGCTACCCGCCGCCGCACCAGAGGATTTTTCGACCACCAAAACAAGGTAAATTTTCTCTCCTTGGCTCATTTTTCGATGTTGAATCCACCTATGGCCAAATCGGAGCCAAACCACCGGCCAATCGGTTGAAAAACACCGCCGAAGTCCAGCGGCGCCGCCATGGCTTCCCTCGATTTTTGCCTCCGATGAGGCCTTTCCCAGTTCCCGTTCAATGCAATTTTTACACCACTGTGATTACCGTCCTTTTCTCTACAGGTTGACCGGAGTAAAACATTAAATCGCGACTCGCGCCGGAGAAGCCACCGCACCCGAAAGCTTCGCCGCCAGTAAGTCTTAGTTTTTCATGATTTTTTGGCCCACCGAGGGCCCTATGGTTGTTTTATAGCATGAACCAATGCAATTTTGGCCAAATTTGGCCGAAAACGGCCAACCCGAGGCGGATCGCCGCTGCGGGCGACGGTGCCGACGTTGGAGGACGGCAGAGTCGCTGTGCTAGAATTTCAATATTGGCCGAAAAGGGGCCTGGGTCTAATTTGGAGTTTTTTGGGACACGTGCAAGTACCAGAAGTGTGTTTCAGTTTCCCGAAAAAAATTTAAGGAATTTAGGGACAGCCCATAGGCGCAGTGAGAATTCGATTTCAGACCCCAAAATAAGTAAGAATTTCTCACCCTATTTTCCATCACGGTATTAAAGCTCAATAAATGATAAAACAGATTCGTGAATTGTGTATAATTAATTAAGGTTGCTAATGGAGCCCGAATCTGATGTATTTTTCGGTCAGTTGTTGTTTGATCTATTTTACAATTTAAAATGCAGCATGGTATCTGATGTATTTATTTTATGGTTTCGTATGCATGAATCACGGTTTCGTTTATTATGGTTTGAATTATTGAGAACCTGTTGTTGTTTTATTTGGTGTTCATTACTGGTTTACGTGTTTATGTTTGATTGGATAATTAAGACCGAGAAAAATAGAAAAATGTATGTGAATTGATAAATGGATTATGTCGACAGCCTAATTAGATATCTTGGGAGATTGTGGACGGACCGGGTCCGTAAGGAACTCTACCAGGAATGTGGTCTCTTATACCGGACGGGGTATGGGGACGATCCGTTTCACTCTCATACTGAACGGGGTATTGAGGTTTATGGTTTTTGGCGCCCATACCGGACGGGGTATGGGGATGACCCTAAATCAAGTTATCAATGTGAATGGTTCACGTGTAGCGGGAACCCCTATGGATCCTCATGGATACTAGTAGGCTGATAAATTAGGAAAATTTGTTGTCTGATGATTGAAATACAAATGTATGATATGTGTTATGTTGTAAAGCGTGTATGATTTCATGATATTATAATGTTATTATTTTTTTATGTTGTTTTCATGAAGCTCACTGAGGTAAGTGGACAGTAAAAGGTTTTATTATTGATAAATGAATTTATCATGAATTATGCTCCATTGGTTGTTTTTGTTTTCTACCAACCTTTACTTCTGTGACAGTGAGATAGTGTGATACATTTGCTGGGCTAGTGTAGCTCATTCCTTATTTAACCATTTCAGATCATGAGGATTTAGTTCCCGAGCCCGTCCCGCAGGAAGACGGCGAGTAGACGCCTAAGGATTTCATAGTTTTATTTATAGTATTCATTATTAGTATTTACCTTAGTTAGTTTATTCTTTCACACATTGAATACGTTTTTTGTTATTGTTTCAGGGATGTTAATCAGAATATTTATTTCGCTTCCGCACTTAGAATTTTTAATACATACATTTTCTTTTAAATTTTCGGGGCCATTACATGTTTACCAGTTAATAAAAATTTTAAATGTAATTTCCTCATTTCATAGTGTTTTAACTCTGTTGTCTTCTCTACATTAGGTAAATCTAAGAAAAAAGTCTACATTCAAGATATTCAAGTAGTCCAAGACTTCTCTAATATGTTCTCTAACGAATTATCTAAACTGCTGATGGATAGGGAAGTTGAGTTCACTATAGATCTATCTCGATAGCCCCTTACCGCATGAGGTATATTGAGATGGAAGAACTGAGGAAAAAGATCAATGAGTTGCAGGACAGTGGGTCATCTGGCATAGTGTATTTCTTGGGGTACCAGAGTCATATTTGTAAAGAAAGGGAATAGGATGTTATAATTGTGTATTGACTACAAGGGATTAAATAAGGTCACAATCAAGTACAAATACCTCCTTTCCAGAATTGATGATCTCTGTGATAAGTTGCATGGTGCCCAGGTCTTCTCCAAAATAGATTTGCGTTTGGGTTATCACCAGATAAAGATTAGGGTAGAGGACATTCCCAAGACAGCTTTCAGAAGCAGGTATGAACATTATGAGTTCCTGGTCATGCTATTTGGACTAACCAACGCACCAGCTATTTTTATGGACTTGATGAACAGAGTTTTCAGAAAATTTTTGGATCAGTTCGTTATTGTGTTTATCGATGATATCCTACTCTATTCAAAGAGTAGAAAGGAACATACTCACTACCTGACTCATGTTTTACAGGTTCTTAGTGAAAAGAAATTGTATGCTAAATTGAGTAAGTGTGGTTTCTGGGTCAAGCATACTATCTTTCTAGGACACATCGTATCAAGAGATAGAGTATCAGTAAATCCTGAAAAAGTTAAGGCTGTGCTTGGATGGGAGAAAATTGATATCGGTTAACGAGATTCGTAGCTTTTTGGGAATAATAGGCTATTACCGCATGTTTATAGAAGGATTTTTCAATCTAGCCGCTCCATTGACCCGACTCACAAAAAAAAATGTTAAGTTTGAATTGAACGTAGACTGCGAAAGGAGCTTTATAGAACTCAAGAAGCGATTGACTACTGCACCCATGTTGGCCTTACCGAGTGGGACAAGGAGTTATACAGTGTACAGTGATGCCTCCTACCTGGGTTTGGGTTGTGTCCCAATGCAACATGACAAGATCATAGCCTATAGGTCCAGGTAATTAAAGAATCATGAGAAAAATTACTCCACCCATGACTTGAAACTTGTTGTCATTATCCACACCTTGAAAACCTAGCGCCACTACCAGTGTGGGGATACTTTTGAGAATTTTACTGACCATAAGAGCTTGAAATACATATTCACTCAGAAGGATCTGAGCATGCGTCAGAGGCATTGGATAGAGCTCTTCAAGGATTATGATTATATTATCTTGTATCACCCGAGCAAGAGCAACGTAGTAGCTAACGCGCTAAGTATAAAAAGTGCAAATATGTTACATCACCTAATGGTTTCTGAATGCAGAGTAATAGGGGTCGCACAACATAGACGATTTCAGGACTTAAAGAGAGTTGCATGCTTGACCCACCTGATTGTCTTACCCGAATTAATCTAGAGAATAAGAGAAGCACAATTAACCGATTCTGCCATAGTCGCCCTCAATAAAGATGCATAATAAGGAGTACGTCCAGATTTTTGAATCTTTGCCGATGGATTGTCAGGTTTCAGGACAGGGTGTGTGTTCTAAATGACAGTGAACTAAAAAGAGACATCATGATAGAGGCTCACAGCTCCAAGTTCGTCATACATCCTAGGAGTACTAAAATGTATTAAAGTATGCGACCCTAGTTTTGGTGAAGTGGGATTAAAAGGGAGGTAGCCAACTTTGTTACCAAGTGTTTAGTATGCCAACAGGTTAAGCCAGAGCATTAACGCCCAGCTAGGCTACTTTAGCCATTATCAATTTCGAAGTGGAAGTTGGAACATATCACAATAGATTTCATAACAGGGTTATCTAAAGCACGCCTAGGACATGATGTCCTTTGGGTAATTGTCGACCAACTAACCAAGTCTTCGCACTTCATGGGTATCAAGATGACCGACCCTTTGGACAACTTAATAAGAATGTACATCCGAGAGATAGTCAGGTTACATAGAGTTCTAGTGTCAATGGTATCCGACAGAGACCTCAGGTTCACTTCTCGAATTTGGTCTAGTTTTTAGCAAGCCGTGGGAAAAAAACTTTCCCTTAGCACCATATTCCACCTTCAAACTAATGGATAATCAGAGAGGACAATTCGTATATTGGAGGATATGCTCTGAGCTTGTGTTCTAGATTTTGAGGGCCATTAGGATTATCACCTATCTTTGATAGAGTTCGCCTATAACAATAACTATCAGACAAGTATCGGCATGGTTCCGTACTAGGCATTGTATGGTCGCCCATGCAGATCGTCGATCTGTTAGAAAAAGATGGGTGATAGAAAATTATTCGGTCCAAATCTTATGGAGAAGACTACAGCCAAGATAGTTAAAACATGAAAAACATCCAGACAACTCAGAGCAGGTAAAAAAGTTATGCAGACACTCGAATGATGGATTTAGAATTTGAGAAAGGTGATCGAGTATTTCTTAAGGTCACTCCTTTCAAGGGGATCAGTAGATTTGGCAAGAGGAAAAAATTATATCCCCGGTTCATTGGGCCATCTAAGATCTTAGACCAGATTGGTACGAATGCCTACAGACTGACACTACCTCAAGAGCTATCCAGAATTTATAATGTGTTCCACGTATTCATGCTATGCAAGTACAACACGTACTCCTCATACATCCTACCCCATGAGCCCTCTTCACTTTAGGAGGATCTATCCTATGAGGAGGAATTAGTGGGCATTGTAGACCGGAAAAGCATAGTACTCTATAATAGAGAAATTTTCTTCATCAATATCCTATCACAGAATAACACACATAAAGAGGCCACATGGGAGCTAGAATCGGGCTTCAGAGCTCAGTATCCCCAACTATTTAACTAAGTGAGAGAGTGATAAATTTAAGGGACCAAATTTCTTCTTAAGGGGAAGAGAGTTGTAATACCCGAGCCCAAAAATTGGCTAGGGATCAATTTTGGCAATTTAAAAATAAATAAATATATTATTTATAAACTAATTTAATTTAGTTTTGTTAAATTATTGAAAAAAATAGGTTATGGATGTAATCAAAAATAATTTTAGAAAAAATGGATAGAAATTTGAGTTCGAATGGTGTTTTTGAAAAAACAAATTAGAAACAGGGGTCAAAGTACAAAAAAAAAAAAGAAAAATTTGTCCATATAAGACAACCCAATCAGCAGCCCCGATGAACTGGCGTATACTGTGTGACAAGACACGCTGATATCGGTGCCACACGAGAAGCCACACAAGTGATCTACGTGCCCAGCGATTGAACGACACAGGATCGATCTCGCGCGTGTGGACGGCTCGGATTCATTCCCTCCTTAGGTGCGATCGGACAGACGAGGTCAATCGCAATGAATGGTCTAGATTGACACGGGATGAATATAAATACTTTGCATCATATGGGAACCCAAAACCTAGTTGTTTGCCCCCGCTGGAAAAGAAAAACCAAGCGCGGGAGAAGGAGGTCAATCACCGATCGCCGACCACCGCAGCACTGAAGCCACCGTCGGCCTCCAAAAAGGGTAAAAATTCTCCTTACCCACTCGAAATTTGATTTATATCATCCCTGTGGCCAAGTCAGAGCAAGAGAGACGGCAGGTGAGCCAAAAACTGCGGGTAAAATTCGGCAGAGCCGCTGTTGCCAAAACCCAAAAATTCCTCCAATGAGCACCTCCCTGCTTCCCATTTTACGTGATTTTCTGGTTACTGTATTCACCATCATTTTCTGTGTAGGTTAGCCAAAGAAAGAACCTCAATCGCGAAAGAGGACAAACGGAGCCACCGCATTCAGAGGTCCACCTGCCGATAGGTTCGATTTTTGTGATTTTTCTACCAACCAAAATCCCCTAACATATTTTTCTACAAGGATACGTGTAAAACTGGCCAAAATCAGCCAACACTAGCCAAGCCGAGACGAACTGCCACCGTGGGTTGTGAAGCCGATGCCGGAGCACGGCGATGCCACCATGCCAGAACCCCAAAATTGGCTAGAAATAGTTTTGGACACCGATTTTAAATTTTTAGAGTATTTTTAGGTATGAAATGAGTATTTTGAATTTTCATAGAAAAAATTTAAGAAATGCGGTACCCGTTGGAAGGCTTAGTAGACAACGCGACATCTCGAAATACCAATCCGGGTAAGGATCCCCCGCTCTATTCTTCGTTACGATTAACTGAAGCTCAACGTTGTATAATTTTTTATTTTTATGAAAAATTAGAGAACCCTAAAAATAATTACAAGTCACTAGTGGAGGCAGAACCGGTTAGTTCATGATTGTTCTGATTTCCTATTTATTTTTATGTACTGCTCTATTTGCTTGTTATTATATGGTGCATGTTCTTAAATTATATTTTCTATAGCCTTATCAATTTATCTAGTTTATTCGGTTATATACCGTCACCATAAGTATAGTTTAATTGATCTGTAAATGTAATATGAGATATTAGTATGTGTGGTTGGTTATTTTGTTAATAGAAATCTTTATGTGAAAGACTTACTGGGTACCCAGGAAAAGGGCGGACGGGTCAAGTATATAAGGAACCCTAACATGAACGTTACCTTAGTCGAACGGGGCTAGGAAGTCCCTTACTGGGAAGGTTTAGGAGATATGGTTCACCTTATTATAATATCTTGAACTCTAATGTTGGCAGGTACGGATGTTAGCACAACATTTCTAACTAGTGAAACAGATAAATATTAAATATACAGTAGAACTACACTTTAATACACATTTCTTGTGAGTGGATAATTATTTATTTACACATAACTGAGACATCTAAATTAATTTACAATATTAAAATAAATACTAATAAAGTTTTCTTCGTCATCTTCCTTTAATCTTTGACTTCCTTTTACTTGGATGGGGGTGAATTGGGTTGAGCTTCACGAGCCCAATAAGAAAAATGATTTTATAATGGAGACTTACGTATATACATTCACGCAATATATAAAATATAATAGTACTTATAATCAAAGAAAATATTTAACAAACATCACAATTAAAATATACAACAAAATAAATTATCATACGAAATATATTCTAATACTCACTCTTCTAACTTAATTCTTGTTCTCCTTTCTAATCATATTTATGGATTCATAAATTCCTCAAACCAAAACGTATTTATTTACACACACATATCACTCCACTCAGATTTATAATTTCACATTATTTAGTCCTTTAAAGCTTAATTAGGTTATCATCGTGCAATGTCGTTTATATCGTTGTCGAGAAGAAGCGAAATGGATCCCTCCGTCGCATGGATAACACACACACAAAATCTCACATTGGCCACAGCAGTTACGTTTACTAGGTAACCCATTCACAAACACCTATCCACGTCTGGACTAGGTTTCAAACTCTATCTATATACAGGTTCATCATACCCGCTGAACTTCAGCAACACACGCACCTTTCCCTCCTCGATTCAGACTAAACGAGTAGGTATCCAGGGTCCTACACTCTACACTCTTTCTAAATATCACTCATTTCTAATTCACTTATTTTCTACCTAAGATCTTAATTTCTATACATAATTAAACACAAAGACACACACACAAAATACACGATATCATCGTGCACATAAGTGTCATACGTTTCAAAACACTTTCTGAATCATCATGTACATCACACAGCCAACACAAGATACTCAGATTTCTCGCACAACTGTACCAGATCACACAATAAGTACAGTGCACCGTACATCTGCACTATATCACACAACCAGTGCAGTGCACCCAAATTTCACACATACACACACTGGTTGTACATTTCACACGCATAGCGTGTGTACACACATATTAATATACACACACATATTATAATACAGACATGTACCCTTACTACATATCTGACACAAAATATATATTTATATTCACACACACATAATCTCTACTAAAATATATGGCATATGTTCATACTTAAATACGTACACACAATCACACACAACATATCATATATATATATGTATTTATTTATTTATTTATTTACGTATTTGCTCTTATCAATTCATATCATATTCATCATATATTTTTATATATATACACACACACATGCGTAACAACATATATATACACACACACATGAACACAAACAAATACAAATTAGACATACTAATTATATTCCTATTACACTACACATACATTTAAACATTTACACACAATGAACTATACATATATACATTTATATAAACATATCATTTATGTCTCCATACGGAATACACATAATTCTTACCTATGGTGTGATCAGAAAAGCTTTGAAAATCTTTTCTACCTCGGTCTACGGTCCTCTCAAAAATTCAAATACTATTTGAATAATTTTTCTCGTTTATAATAGAAAACATATAAATTAAATTATGAATAATTTTAGAAATTATATTATGCAAAATTAGGAACGAATTTTACCTTGGGACATGTGATCCCGATCGCCAACGTCACAACGCACCATTATACACATGTTACCGAAAATATCAGGCACTGGTGATCGAATTAGCGTGCGTCGTTGCATGCGGCGCACCAACATCATATTTGGTCGCCACACTTCTATTTTTCTTCTTTCATTTTATTTCTTTTTTTTCCTTTTTTTTCTTTTTCTATTACTTAATTATATATATATTATTTATGGCCACATGTTTTCTTTTTCTGCTCCCAGAGTACACTCTGGGTTCTTCTTTTCTTTCTTTCTTTAATTTTTCTTATTTAATTATATATATATACACATAGACATATATATATATTCCATAGGTTTTTTTTTGTTTTTTTTTGTCTTTTTTTTTTTACCCAGCTGGGTATTACACTCATACCGGATGAGGTATCGAGACGATGAAATGTTTGGTGCCTATTAACAGACGGGGTATGGGATGGCCAGTTTTATTATTTAAATTGAAGATTGGATTCACAAGTATGAGGACATCCCTATGGACCTCCAAGAGTACCAGTAAATAGGTAAGAAAGAAAATTATCATATCTTGTTCTCATATGGGTGAAAATAAAAAATGGTATGAATATGTGTCTTCATAAGTTATTTTTGAAAAACTTATTACGGTAAGTACGGAATAAAAGGTTTTCTTTGTATTGAATGAATTTACTCAAATTAAGGGCTCAATTAGTTATTTTATGATTTTTACCAATCTTCAATTTTCTGCATATGTGACTAGTGATTCTTAGTGGGTTAGTTTAGTTCACCCTTTCATTAACCATTTCAGATCAAGAAGATCAAGATCCAGATCCAGATCCCAATCAGTAAGAGAGTTGTGATAAGTTCATCACTCGGACTTCATTCAAGTACTAGTGAAGGTTGTTCTATAAGACTTATTTATTCGCTCTTCTTTTTATTTTCATAATTACCGTTTGTCTTTTAGCGTGGACATTCTCATAACTCTATTGGCTATTCTAAATTATTGTGTAAGGAATGTAAACTTTAACTCTATTAATCGCTTTCGAATTTAAATTATAAATTTATTTCCTTTAAGATTTCGGGTATCTATAATGAAGGTATTGCTTCTTCAATATGTATTACCGAGAAATAATGTACATAATATATAATTACATATAAGAGTGAATTTCTCCCTTTTCTAAGGTTAAGAATTAGCGATATACCTATAATACATGAAATCTATACTAATATAGAAAAGTCAACTAACTATAATATATTATATTATAATATATTTCCTAATACGTTGTGCTGATGTCATTACTCATAAAACCCATATTACGAACTCTTCTATAGAATTGAGAAGCTCTTGAGCTCTACTGATTTATGATCTTTGTATCCAAAAAATGATATTATCTTTTACTCTTTTATTATTGCTGAAAAAATAAAAATTAATTTAGTTAACACAAAGATATGCTCCTTGTTTTAATACTTGAATTTAATTTTTATTAGTAATTTTTCAAGAGTAAAATTATAAATATATCATACCAATATAGTAGATAATATTTTTTAGGTCACAAAGAGAAAAAAATTAAAAATATTGTTATTAATAAAAAATTCATTATTAAATTATACTAAATTTCTATTTTGAATTGTATACGAGTTATAATTTTATAAATTAATTGCAAATAATTAAAAATTAAATTCAATGTTTATACTTAAAAATTCTAAATAGATATTATTAAAATTATTTTTATATTATAGATACGGTTAGAATAAATCCATAAATGATATGGAATTAATATATAAATTCATTTTTATACTGATTAAGGGAAAGTAAAAAAATTATATTAGGAGGACAAAGAAATTAAATATGTATAGTATTTAATTTGATTTAGAGCAATAAATTTCATCTTCTTCTACCTAAATAAATATGAATTTATATACAATATTTTTGTCGGGTACGAAAAAGACTGTGATGACGTGAAGTTACCAAGTTGCATATGCTCCACCATTGACTTGGTAAACCACCACCGATTCTAATTCCTGCTTCAATTTTACGTCAGAGCCCGGCCCACATCCATGGACTCTTTTCCATAAATGTAATTAATAAATATATATATATATATATATACACACACACAAAGATATACATGCATATATATAAACATTTTAATGAAAATAAATTTATAATTATCATCAAATTAAGTAAACAAATAAATAAACTGTGAATTAATTTAGTCATTCAATTGTGTTAAATAAATAAAAAATTATGTTAAGAGAAATGGACTTTATTTGCTTTTTCGAAGATATGTTGCGGGGAAAAGTAAATGCCTAAAACACTTTGACTTCCCCAGAAAGGACAAATCACGATGGCTTCAAAAGTCAAAATCAACAGGCAACGCAACCCGGCAAAGTTCTTTGACCTTGTTTGGCTTTATTTTTTTAATTTATAAATATATAAACTGCATATGTTTTAAACCTAAATTATAATTTATACATAAATAATAACTGTTCATTAAAAAAATTAAGAAAAGTATTTAATACAATATAAAATATGTTTTGATAAAAATAAAATTAATTTATTACGACTTATACGTAAAGAAATAAATTCTTATTTTCTTAACATAAATTATTAATTTATAATTCTAGTACTCAAAGCAAGCATTTAAACCGACTCGAGTCATCTTCAAGACTGTTTGTCCAGACATGCTGGTCCCGCGTTTACCAATCCTCCAGCTGAAAAACTGAAACTCGGTTGCATTATGATACTTTTCCTCTTCCTTCCTTCCTTCCTTCCTTCTCTTTCCCTCATTCAATCTCTTTGCTTGCCAAGCAAACAGAGTAAGCCTCCGTAGAATCCCATCTTATCTTTATGGTTTTCTCTCATCTTCAGCCTTCACTTTTTCTTTTCTTCTTCTTCTTTTCTTTCTGCCTCAATCCCTCTGTTTCTGATCCAAGAGCAACGCAGGCAGCTTTAATATGTACTAACAGGACCGCTTCCCTGCTAGACAGACAAACTTTTATCTCAAATTTCTTAGCTACGTTTGACATACTTACACCACTCGTCGCCACCCAACGATTTGCGGCTGTCATCAACGGCACCGGTAACACCACCGTCTACTCCTTCGGTGAGTGCATGAAGGATCTTGATCAAAAGGACTGTAACCTCTGTTTCGCTCGGTGCAAGACCCAGATCCTCAAGTGCCTTCCTTTTCAATTAGCCACGCGTGGGGGAAGACTCTTCTTTGATGGCTGCTACATAAGGTACGACGATTATGATTTCTTTAACGAGACCCTGAGTCCAGCAGATCGAGCTGTCTGCGCTATTAAAGACGTCGGCTTCAACCAAACGCTGTTTAGGGCTAATGCGCTCGAGTTGACGAGGAACTTGAGCTCGCGAGCACCGAAGAACGATGGGTTCTCTACAGGGAAGGTGGAAAGAGGGAACGTGACTGTTTATGGGTTGGCTCAGTGTTGGGAATTGGTAAACGGCAGCGCTTGCGAGGATTGCTTGACGAATGCGGCGTCTAGAATTGCTTCTTGTCCTCCTAAGGAAGAAGGCAGGGTGTTGAATGCTGGTTGTTACTTGAGGTACTCTACTCGAAAATTTTATAATAATTCAGACCCTGCTTCTTCTTCGATTGGAAGCAATGGAGGTGAGTCGTTGGATTTCTCTTAATTCCTTCTGTTTTGGATTTGAACATTCGATTTGATTGAGAACTTGAAAAGTTTTTCTCATCGGTAGGTTAACCCAGATTAGTGATCTGTTGGTTTGTCAAACAAATGCTTCATTTCTGATGAGGAATAAATGGTGTTACTTGTAATCAGGACGTCGCCATTTGGCTGTTATTTTGGCGGGTGTATCATCTGGTATGGCTTCTGGGCTTATTTTAGCAGCGGCTTTTTACTCGGTAAGGAAGAAATTGTTGAAGAAAAGGAGAGGTACCCTTTTGTTTCTGCTTATTCAAATGTTTAAACCTTCTTCTACATACTTAATTGATACCTAAACTTGTATGTTCCAATCTGGATTTGGTGCAGAGGAGCAATTAGGGCCCTTATTAGCTACTGTTAATAAATCCAATCTGAATTTCTCATATGATACCCTTGAAAAGGCCACAAATTACTTTGCCTCCTCTAATAAGCTAGGACAAGGAGGATCAGGTTCAGTTTACAAAGTAATGTCTCAACATCTAAACTTGTAATGTCTTCATTAGACGGTCAGAAAATCATTAGAAATTAACTGTGACAATTTTTATTTTTTGTTCCAAATAATATTAGGGAATTCTACCAGATGGTACTATCATTGCCGTAAAGAGGCTGTTTTTCAACACAAGACAATGGGTGGATCATTTCTTTAATGAAGTCAACTTGATCAGCGGCATCCATCAGAAGAATCTTGTGAAATTGTTGGGATGCAGCATCACAGGACCTGAAAGCCTTCTCGTCTACGAATATGTGCCGAATCAGAGCCTTCACAATCACCTCTTTGGTTGTTATCTCATCATATTAGCTAGTAATTTCTGCTCTTGCAATTGCTTACTCTTTTCTTTTTTGAACTGATTTAGTTCGTTAATTTGGTTGGTCTCAGTTGGAAGGAATATCCAACCACTTACATGGGAGATGAGGTATAAAATTGTATTGGGTACCGCTGAGGGCTTGTCCTACCTTCATGAATCCAAGTTAAGAATCATTCACAGAGACATAAAACTTAGCAATATTCTGCTCGATGACGACTTCACACCGAAAATTGCAGATTTTGGACTTGCCAGATTTTTTCCAGAGGATAAGACTCACATCTCAACTGCCATTGCTGGAACACTGTAAGTCAATACCTTAAGAGGGTTGTTGTCTATCCTCCTAAATACACAACTCAGTCCATTACAATATTGGAAACTAATGTATATTGTTTTGATATTTTTTACTTTCATAGAGGTTACATGGCTCCTGAATATGTTGTTTCCGGTAAGCTGACTGAGAAGGCAGATGTTTATGGTTTTGGGGTTCTTGTAATTGAAGTCATCACTGGGAAGAGGAATAATTCCTTCTCATCACTAGATTCAGTCTCTATTCTACAAATGGTGATTCTTTCTTATTCTCATGTCATAAAGCATTCATATTCTTAAGTGAATACTTTTCATTAATATCAAATATTAAAACATTCTAATTGAAAAACAAATGAAGGTTTGGAACCTATATGGAAGTGGGAGAGTATTCGAGGCAGTTGATCCCGTGTTAGAGGATAACTTCAAAGAAGAAGAGGCATCGAAATTACTCCAAATAGGCCTACTCTGTGTGCAAGCTTCTGCTGAGCTACGGCCATCAATGTCAATTGTGGTGAGAATGCTTAAAGATGAACACGAAGTTCATCAGCCGACACAACCACCATTTCTCAAACCAGGCACCTTGGAGACTAGGCTAGTGAATCCCACTGCAATGGAGAAAACTTCTCAGCCGGATTCCCAGACAGGATCTTCAGGAAATAGCATGACTCAAAGCTTACTTTATCCTAGATGATCCCTTGCTTGTTGTTTGTTGGGTAGTTGGTTTTTTAGTTCTCTGACTTAGTGGCATTTCCTTCCATGGATCTTCTGCTAATTTCAGGGGTTAGACATTTGTTGGATGCCTGTCAATATGATCAGATTCTTGTAAATGTTGGAGGAGTTTTATGAAGCAGGCTGCTCTTTTGTAAATTTAGATGTAGAGGCGGACATACACACACATATGTATGTATGAGAACTGTTATAATATGATAAATTTTGTATCTTTTTTTTTTTTTTTTCTTTTTGTTTACAAGAGAATTCTCCCGTCTGGGATATACACCAATATCAACTTGTAATTTCAATTTATAAAATATAGAACTTTGTTATTAGAAAAATAATTTTTGGAGAAATTAATTCTTAAACTGAACACAATCATAATAAAATAAAAAACAAAATAAAAAAAAAATACAAAATTTAACATAAATATGTTCTGAAAACAGTAATTTTACATCAAACAATTTTACAGCCCTCCCAGAAAAGGAAATTCACTTTTTTTTTTTTTTTTTTTACCGTAAGTTTTCTGAATGTAACAGTTTTATAGGTTGTTGTTGATATTTTCTCCATTGTATTTAGTGTTTAAATTTTCTTCTATTATTTAATAAAAAATCTAAACTAATTAAATTATATGTATTTTTTAAACAAATAATTCAAAAAAATAATTCTAATTAATTAATTAAACTGATAAATTAAAAAAATATTAAATCAACTCTTATTATTATTAGTTTTTTATTTTAATTAATTAAGTTAGTTTTCCAAAGTATTCAAAATTAGCATAAAAATTTCAAGGTTTTTAAGATAAGAAATTGAAGAAAATTAGAAGTTTGAGATAAATAGAAAATATTTAAATTATTTTTTTTAACAATTAAATATAATTCAACAGAGTTAAAATATTTAAATATTATGCCAGGATTTCACCGACCAAATATTTTAAGTACATAATTATTAAAATTTTACCATGAAGAAAAATAAAGTTGAGTGTCTCATTTTATTTCTGAATTTATGACTTTATGCAGATCTACTTAGAAAAGTCTTTTTAACAAATTATAAAGTTTCACAAAATCAACAATCAGCCAAAAAAGGAAGGATCAAATTTTCCGTTTTGCCCTTCTACTCTCAGTTTCTTACAAATTTATAAAGTGATGTATAATTAATTCTTTTTTTTTTTTTGGTTAATTAACCAACTTTAATGTTATTTGCATTTATTTTGCATGGCTATTGATGTCAACTACTTTTTAAAAGCAAAATACATAACTTACCACGTAATTGATGTGTGTCATATAACACATATATAATTTTAATTTATAAAATAATGATTAATTTATTAGAAAACAATTGCAATTTTTTCTTTCTTTTTTCAACTTTTCCTTTGGAGTTTTCTCTCTAGAGATCTCTCTTCTTCCTCCTCTCTCAGTCTTTTTTCTCTCTACACTTCTCCTTTTATTTTTTTTCTTTCTCTCTAAAGTGTTTTCTGTTTTGGGGGAAAAAAATATAAGTAGGCATCCATAGAGAGAATTACTTGAGAGACACCATGTTTTCCACTTTACAACATTCGGCTTGTCCAAAAACGTATCTTCCCATTTTCTCTGGGCCAACCTTGAAAGCAACTATGTCTTCTCTAATATTAATACCACATTCCTTTAACTTTATTTCAACGTTTACTAGTTCAGGTAGAGAAATACCTTAGAAGCACACAGTAACCATGTTTTCCACTCTGCAATATTCGGCTTGTCTACAAACATGGCCTTCCATTTTCTTTGTTTCAACCTGGAGAGCAACTATGTCTTCTTCGCCATTAACAACACCTTACCTTGACTTTATTTTAGGTTTACCAATTCATCCTGGACTAGATCCTAAGAAAATCTCCAAGTACACCTATGAAGCTACAGACAAGCCTTTAAGCTGCACATGTATCTATCTCTCTGACATCCTCCTTGATGATATTAAGCGCGTGATCTATCTAGACTTCAACCTCCTTGTCTTCAACAAATTGCTAAGCTCTGTGACAACTTCACGAAATTATTATGTTTAGCGTTAATGTTGGCCACTTTTGGAGGGAGATGGTCTTATTATTTCAGCACGATAGTAACTTCTGAAGATCGAGAAACATGGAGACACTGAGAAATGATAAACATGGCTCAATAGTAAATCTAGAGGTATATGTGTGCATACGTATAAGTATGGGTTAGGTGTGGGATTAATTGTGTGTGTCTATGGGTGGTGCACACAAATCTCACCAGTACATAAATAATAGAGTTATGATTTATATTCTTTCCACAATAGTTTAAAATATTCAATAGGACTACGAGAATATCCCTTCTAAACGAACAAATAAAAATTAAAGAAATAAATAAAAAGTAAACAATCGAGCATTTTAGGACGACCTTCACTAATTTTTGAAGTAGTTCGGGTGGTGAACTATTCACAACTCCCTTATTAATCAAGATCTGGATCTTGGTACTCTTGATATAAAATAGTTAATGAATGGATGAGTTATACTACCCCAGTAAGAATATCATATTACTCACCGATACAGGAACTGAAGGTTGGTAAAAATCATAAAAATAACTAATGGAACTCTTAATTTAAGTAAATTTATTTATCATAAGTAAAATTACTTATTGCATACTTACCGTTGCGAGATTTTTAAAACGGACCTATAGAGACAATAACTCAACAACATCATAATCTCGTATTCAAGTAAGTAAGAATAACAACTTTTCTTTTTTATTTATTTACTAGTATCCATAGGGATATCCTACTACGCGTGAACCAACATCCAACCTTATCAATTAACTGGTCGTTCCCATACCCCATCCGGTATGAGCGTCAAAAATACCATCTCTCAATACCCCATCCGGTATGAGGGTGAAACGGGTCGTCTTCATACCCCGCCCAGTATGAGTGTCAAAATATCAATCATCGATACCATATTTGGTATGAGGCGATGTTCACGGTAGGGTTCCCTATGTACCCAGTTCATCCACCATCTTTCAGGATATCCAGTAAAGCTATCATTCATTCATTCACTTAATCAATTAATTTTCTGTTTACATTAAATTTTTTGTTTCACAATTTAACCGTAAATTAAAGCAAGACAAACAGTACATGCATCAAGAAAATACAACTGAATCATTTTACCAATTCCAGTATATTATCATGCATTTAAAGCTATAAAATCAATCAGTTAGTTAAACAGGATAACAATAATAAATAAACAGTTCTAACTCCATTAATAACCTATAATTAATTCTCAAAATTTTTTAAATTACGCAAAATACCGTATTATTGATAATTAAACTTCAGTTTCATAATAAGAAATAAGGTGATGGATTCTTATTCGAATCGGTGTTCGAAACACTGAACTTTCTACTGTGCCTACTGGCAGTTCCCGGGTTTCTTAAATTTTTCTACAGAGATTAAAACACGCTTCACGTACCTAAAAATATCCCTAAAAAATCTAAAATAAGTATTAAAAACCTTTTTCAACCCATTTTGGCCGGTTTTTGTCGGTTTTATACCCATCCCTGCAAGAAAATACGTTATGGGAGCTCGGTTAACCAGAAAAAGGTCGAAAAATAAAAACTTACCGGCGGTAAAATTTTTCAGTGTGGCGGCTCCGTCAACTCACATTTGCGGCTGTGTGTTTTTCTTCAGTCAACCTGTAGAAAATAGAATGGTGAACATAATAGTGAAAAAATTGCATGAAACGGGAAAAAAGAAAGGGTTCATCGGAGGTGATTTTGGGTTTTACCCGTAGCGGTGCCACCGGGCTTTACCCGCAGTTTTCGGTTCATCCGCCATTGTTTTTGCTCCAATTTAGTCATAGGGGTGTTTTAAAATCAAATTTCGAGCAGATAGGAGAATTTTTACTTTTTTTGACAGTCGAATGCGGCTCCAGCGTGACGGCCAGTGGTGGTCGGCTCCCTTATCCGACGACTGGTCCTTCTTCTCCGGCAGAGGGCTAGCAGCTAAGGTTTATGTTCGGTGTGATATGAGATATTTATACTCGTCTCTCTTAAATTTGGATCGTTCATCGCGTTTGATATCGACCATCTAATCACGTTTAAAGAGGAAATGAAACTAGTCCATTCATCGCGATTTAATCTGGACCGTACGATCGCATTTAAAGAGAGAACGAATCTGGACCGTTCGTCGCATTTAATCACGACTGTCTGATTGCGTCTGAATGGGGAACGAATCCGGACCATCCACCCACGCTGGAACGTATCCGAGTCGTTCGATTATGGGCACGTAGATTGCTAGTCTGACCCCCAGCGTGGCACCGAGTCTATGTGCCTTACCACACAACGCGCTCCAATTCGTCAGAACAGTTGACTGAACGGTCCTACGTGGCGTAATTTTTATTAATTTCGTTTTGACCTCCAATTTCTGATTTTTTTAAAAAAAATATCCTCCGAACCCGAATTTTCACCCTTTTTTTTCAAAATTATTTTCAATTTCATCCTCCACCTATTTTTTTCCTAATTTTATATTAAATAAAAATTTATAAATTTAAAAATTATATTTTTATATTTTTTTTATTATATTTATTTTTTTTTAATTTTAAAATTAATCCCTGACCAAATTTCAGATCCGGGTATTATATTATGTTTACTTTTTTCCTTACAATTCCTTAAGTTTTTTGTCTAAATCTAGGGTTAGAAACTTTACATGGTCTCGAAGCAAACAATGGAGAATAAAAACTCTATTTCGAACGTAACCCAACAACTAAATGTTTTAATAGTTGCTCTTATTACATTGGAGCTAATCAAAGCTCCGGTGCCTTGTTAGTCACACAGTTGCTGGATTCTAAGCAATTACCACTCTTATGCTAAATCTATGAAGTGTGCTTTTATAATAAAAAACAAATTAGAGTTTAACGATGGAAGTATTAGAGAACCCACATATTTAAACAGCCATTCATGGAACACTACCTGTGTTGCAATGACATCATATAACCTGGATACAAACTGCAGTGTCTATTTGTATCTTTATGCTAAAATTGG
>NW_019014623.1:927520-945905 GCF_000150535.2 Carica papaya | reverse complement strand
GATTAATGGACTGGGGAATTGCAACATGATCACCCATAAACAGTATGCACGGTGATAACATTACTACAGCAAAATAATGCCTCTATCCACATGGTTAAGAATACAACCTTTATCATCCACATACAACATCCGACTGAGACTCTCTAATGTGTTTTTTGTCCCAGTTCATATAAAGTAATGTCATAAGGATTAGTAATAATCCCCTAGATAATTGGTGCAGAGACCACATTATTTGTAGATAGATAATGCAATTAACAAAACCTACACTGTAGGGTTGTCAATTGGAAAAAGAGCTAAAAGTTATTTATACAGGGACGTAAAGGTATCATATGATTTTATCTTTAATAATATCACATGTTAGCCACTTTTAATTTTAATCTAATATCGGCTAGAAGATTGGCCAAAGATCATTAATACTGCTTGATTTTTTATTTGAAATTTGTGTGATACATGAAACATTGACATAGAAGACGATTTGAGTAGGTAAGGAGGAGTATGGTTTGTATATTTTGCAGCAAAGAAGATATTATTTTTGTGAGAATCAGCAAGCTTTTGTGGTAGATGGGGCACAACATGATAACTGAATGAAGGAGTTTGAACTCCTACAATCTCATTTAGGGCATTCAGCATTACCCAAATTAGGTTTATTTTTGAAATTGTTTAGTAATGTGGAACTCAAACAATGTGATGTATATCTACTTGATAGATTGAATAGATTGTCATTTACTGTTAGTGAACATAAATATGAATGTTATTTTATCTTATACATTGTGATATTTGGGGACCTTATGTTTGTTTTTGTGTCTAGCCCACGTCGCAAATAAATTAAAAAAAAAATAAGGTTGCCAAGTTTGAGGGAAATAGTTTCCTCTCTCTCCTATATATACATACACACACACACACACAGAAATGAAAAAAAAAAGTGGTGGCTGCAACTTCCTTTTTTTCATCTCACACTCTCTCATGTAAACCAAGTAAAGAAAGACAGAGGGCTTTAGTTCTGTTTTATCCCCTCTCTCACGCACAGGACCAGAGAAAAGTTGCAAAGTGCAGTAATCTTTATTTTACTTTATTATAGTGTATTATTTTGGAACAATTTTAAAGATTTATCCTCTAAATTTTTTGGTGTGATCATTCAAGAAGGAATTGACATTGATGTATTTTCTGTATTATTGATGATCTCAAGCATGAATTATTTGAGAATATTCTGTACATATTTACTTTGACAGTGGAATTGATTCAGAGTTTGACCCATAATTTTTTTTTAACACTAAAGAGTTTTTCACATAAATCTTGTGTTTATTTATTTTTGTGATTGATTCTTTATTTGTATTGATACATATTTACATTATTGGTTGGCTATGAATTGTAAATTGGATACGGTGAATTAATTTTGTGACTACCTTAGTTCACACAAGTAAGATTAGAATATTTTCGAAGATCAAACACCCTTTTATGAGGTCTCATACAATATATATATATATATATATACATTTTTGTCTTTCATTGATGATTATAACATGTGTACTTGGTTATTTCTATTCAAGAACAAGTTTGAAATAGGTCCTACTATAAAATGTTCGTGTTTGGGTAGAAACACAATTTGGTGTAAAGATTAACGTCATATAGAGTGACAATGGAAGGGAGTTTTACATGTAGTACTTCTATTTAAAGAAATAGATAGTGCATCTGAAAAACTATATAGAGATACCACAACAAAATGAAAAAGTGAAGAAAAGCACAAACAGATGTTAAACATATCCAAGATATTAAGATTTCAAAGTGGGCTAGAGCTAAAGAAATGAAATGAGTTTACATTAACTGTAGTGTACAACATGAACAGAGTGTTCTTATCAGATTCAATACAAAACTCCCTTTAAAATATCGTACATTAACAAGCCTTATGAAATTATTTGATTGTGTAACATTTGACTAAACATTGACAAGTAATAGACACAAATTTGACTCAAGAGTAAGGAAGTGAGTCTTTTTTTACTATCCCTTTAAAATGCAAGGGTATAATATATTGGATATGGAAAGTGGACAAGTATTTGTATTGAGAAATATTATACTTCATAAATGGGTAAATGTTATATAAAGTATATAAGGCTAGAGAGGAGAACATAAGGAACCAAAATCAGACAATCCCTGAGATGTAGAATAATCAAGAAGCAAGCCAGATTAATGATGAATTGAGGATAAACAATGCAGGAAGTAAAGTGGAGAGAAATAACTTGGTTGAAGTACTTGTTGACATATCTAAATATGGGATATAGTAAGACTGTTACCCTATATTGTGATAACAAGGTTGCATTGTACATTACAGCCAACCCAGTGTATTATGAGAGAATAAAACATATTGAACTGGATTGTCATTTAATTTGAAAAAAAATATAAGAAGAGGTTCTAATAATAGAGTATGTCATAAGTGGTGAGCAAGTAGCTGACGTGCTTACTAAAGCATTGCTTGTAGCATCATTCCATTTGCACCTATCCAAAATGAGATTAAGAAACTTGTACTCTCCATTTTGCATGGGTGTGTTGAAGATCGAGACACATGGAGTCGTTAAGAAATGATAGACGTGACATATGGAGATATATGTGTGCATGTGTGTGTGTGTGTGTATATATATATATATATATTTATGCAAACAATATCGTTTACAATTACGATTGATATGGGATTGATTGTGTGTGTATGTGTGAATGGTGCACGTGAAAATCATAAGGCACATAAATAGCAATTCATTACACTTATGGAATAAGAGATGAGAAGAAAATTTTGGAGATGATGATTAGAGTTTTCGCCCATCTCATGTTCTTTAGTCATACAGTACAAATAAGTTCTATTTGCTCTTTTCCTTACACTTTCATAAGATTTTTGTCTAGATCTAGGGCTAGAAACTTTACAATAATGGTGGTGGACGTGGAGAAGTGAGGGAAAAAAGGATATATCATGAATGGCAGTGTAGAAGTAAAGGATAATGTATTTAGGGATTTTGTCGCATGTTTTCTCCGATAACAAAAAACACCAGAGAGATAAAAGGGAAGTTATAGAGAAAGAAAATAGAAGAGAGAAGAAAAAAGAAAAATTTATAGAGAAAGAAAAGTTGGAACAAAGAAGAAAAAGAAAAAATTATTTTTATTTTTTTAATAAATTATAAATTATATTATCTATTTTAAGTCACGTGGTCATTACGTGACGTCCTGTGACCACAGCAATTAAAATTCATTAATTGAGAGGAATTAATTTGCATGTTTTCTAAAACACAAAGATGAAATTGCCACAAAATCAAAATAGATATCAAATCAAACAACAACAAAAATTAGTAGATTTGAGTAAAAACACATTTAAGCAGTAACTAATTGACGACACGCTCCACAAATAAAGGGTATAAATGTAACTTAACATGCGGTTTAATTCGGTTGGCAAAGTTTGTTGATTACCGCGTTTGCATTTTTTTGACGACTGCTTTTGAGGTCTCAAGAATCCACTTCTCTCTACCATTCAAATTTTCCAGCCATAAAATTTACTTCTCACTTTGACTCCAACGTCCGCACCTTTCTACTTCCTTGACTTCCAATCCATCTCCTTCTCATGCACTGAATCAAGGATTGTTAGCTACTCATTCAGAAAAAGGTAAGTTTCCCGATCTTCAATTGCTGGTTTTAAGCTTCTGTTGATTCAATTCTCTATCCTTTTTTGCTGCATCTTATTTTCCGCCTATCTCCTAAAACAATCTCTAAATTTTGGATCGACGTTCTTATCCGTTTGATTTATGTCCTAACGAATCTCCAAGTTCATCATCAACTGCCTTTCACGGATAGTAATCAGGAAATCTCACTACTATCTGCTTCATTTCTCCGATAGAGTAAGAAGGGCGAAATTGAAGTTCCGACGTTTAGATACATTTAACCTTCGTAATAAGTCGAACTACGAACTTTCTGAAAACGCAAGTCCAAATACATTTTAGGCTTTTGTCTGCTTCTTCCGATGCATCTTCTAGCAGCATGCTAAACAGAGTAACCAACTTAGTGGACCACGTGGTACTGGAAGTATGAATCACATTCTAAAATTGCTCATAGATGTCCCTTACTAATTGGCTCCGATGGATTTATAACCAGAATTATATTTCTGTGTTCTATAATTTGTGGTTCTGTTACAATCTGAAGAAGTAGTGCTTACTTTAACTGGGCGGGTCCATTCTCTTGGTACTGATTAATGGGGTTTGGTTGGACCACGCAGGGCTATTTATTATTTTATGCCGAATTTGTTCTAGACAATTTTAATTTGTCTTTTTTTCATCAAACAGGTTTTTCCTTTCGTCATTAAATAAAAAATTGAAGGTGGACCCCTGCATCCTGTTCTTACTGGCTGGGGCTTACTTTACGGTTCAGAGTAATTTATTTTGGTAGTGTTGTCAATTATTAAATCAATGTTTATTGCAGTGTTTGGTTGTAGTTTAGGGTGGGCTACGCTACATTAATATGAGTGATTGTACCTATTTCTCTTTCTTTTTCTTTTTTCTTTTGTTTTCCGTTAATTGCTTCCCGTTCGTTATTTTCATATGTTAAAATCAAATTGAGAAAAAAAATTTAGAAATGCATTCTGAATTCAGAATTTTAAATACAGTAACCAATTTAAGTGATTAAGACAACCAGTGTTTCTCCTTAAGGTAATTATCGAAAGTTGAATAGATTGTAGTTATTTCAGATTATGAAGAATGAACAGGGTTGATCTCCCTGGCTCTGATTTTGATCAGAAAAAGAGAGAATTGGTTAATGGAGACCAGCGGGTTTTCAGATCTATTTAAGAGGATATTCGTTTTAGTGTGAACTCAAGAGTGTGCGCTAACTGTCACACGGTTTATTACCAATCTGAGACTGCCTTTTTGACTTTCAGGCATACTTGGCATGAAAAAAACTTATATGTTGAAAGACCGTGCCACGGATTGAATCCCAATTGCTTTGATTTTGAACATCCATCTTGATCTGAGGATTGTTTTGACCACAGGGTGCCTTTCATTTTTCATTTCACTACCATTTATGGTAGGAGATGTTGACATGTCACCAACAGGACAGAGGGTAGTAGTCCTAAATATAATCTTCTTTACCATCTTATTGCTCACTATTTTGATTGATTTTTTGCACAATTTCGTATCTAATTTCACCTGGTTTCAATGCTCTTATCTTCTTGCTATTTGATGGTATTCTAAATTTCTTAACCATCTTTCGCTTCTCCAACAGCTTCTGATCAAAACAACAAAGAGTCTAACTCAATTTCATCTTCAAATATGAAAATGGAGAAAGCAACCCGAGTGGTCCGTTCTCCCCATGCTTTCCTGTTTCTTGTTGGTTACTTATTAATACTTGAAAGAGTTGGAGGAGACGCAAGAACGCAGACAGTGCAAATCATGTGCGGACACCAGCGTGAGAACAACGCAACAATCTTTGTTCCAAACTTTGTTGCCACTATGGAAAAAATAAGTGAACAAATGCGGACTTCTGGTTTTGGAAAAGCAGTTACAGGTTCAGGACCTGACACTAACTATGGTCTTGCTCAATGTTATGGGGACCTCTCACTGTTGGACTGTGTATTATGCTACGCTGAGGCACGTACGGTTCTTCCCCAGTGCTACCCAAATAACAGTGGTCGCATTTTTCTTGATGGCTGCTTCATGAGATCTGAGAATTATAGCTTCTTTGAAGAGTATAAAGGACCTCAAGACACGTCAGTTTGTGGAAATATCACAAGAAAGAATTCAACCTTTGAAGAAGCAGCAAGGCAGGCTGTGATGCGAGCAGTTGCAGCAGCACCACATAATGGACTATATGCTCGGAGTCAAGTTGCAATTCCAGGGACAAGAAATGAATCGGTTCATGTTTTGGCTGATTGCTGGAGAACTCTGAATGCAAGCTCCTGCAGGGCCTGTCTGGAGAATGCCTCTGCGTCTGTATTGGGATGCTTGCCTTCATCAGAGGGACGAGCACTCTTTACTGGGTGTTTTATGAGGTATTCTGATAAAGATTTCCTCAACAAGGAACCAGGAAATGGAAGTTCAAGAGGTAAAGAACCAAAAAACCTTTGCCATTATCTCCTCCATGCCAGCATATTGTTTGAAGGATTGGAAAAGGAAAAGATTAACTCTAAATATAATGATTTTTTATTGATTAATTTGTCAGGTTCCATAATAGTGATAGTAGTTTCAGTTATCAGTTCCGTTGTTGTTTTGGTGGTTGGAATAACTGTTGGAGCTTATATCTGGAAGCATAGATACATACAAAAGAAAAGAAGAGGTAAAAAGAAATTTTTGCTTCCAAGCATTCAAACTCCAAGATTGTATAAAGGATAACAGGAAACATGGACTAAATTCTTCTTTATCTGGCTTCCAGGCTCAAATGATGCTAAAAATTTGGTGAAAACCCTAAGTGACAGTAGCTTGAACTTCAAGTACTCTATACTAGAGAAGGCTACAGGATCATTTGCCGAGGCCAACAAGCTTGGACAAGGAGGATTTGGGACAGTCTATAAAGTATAACAATTCTTGTATTTTTTTCTCTTTAGCAGTTAGCTAGTGTTGAGAAATTCTTACACCATACTTGGTCTGGATGTATAATTAGTTTCATATCCATGTTTTAGGGAATCCTTCCTGATGGAAGAGAGATTGCCGTTAAGAGGCTTTTCTTTAACAACAGACATAGAGCAGCAGATTTCTACAATGAAGTAAACATCATCAGCAGCGTGGAACACAAGAATCTGGTCAGGCTGTTGGGATGCAGTTGTTCAGGACCTGAAAGCCTTCTTGTTTATGAATACCTGCCTAATAAGAGTCTTGATCGTTTCATCTTTGGTAATTTCAGAAGCTTTTCTTTGTTAAACTACTATGTATTTCTCAGGTCCAGATCATTCATCTTAGTCTGCTTGTTTACGGTATTTTTTTCTTGATAATGGCAGATGCAACCAGAGGTAAAACACTTAACTGGGAGCAGAGATACCAGATTATTATTGGGACTGCAGAAGGTCTAGTTTACCTTCATGAGAACTCCAATGTTAGAATCATTCACAGGGACATAAAAGCCAGTAATATCTTGTTAGACTCAAAACTCCGGGCTAGGATTGCTGATTTTGGGTTGGCGAGATCTTTCCAGGAGGACAAGAGTCACATCAGCACAGCTATTGCCGGCACCCTGTGAGTATATGTATATTCCCCTTTAATGGTCTTGCAATTGATTTAGAACTCCATCTCTTATATTATCCTGAAAATTTCTGTAATGGATATGCAGAGGATATATGGCTCCAGAGTACCTAGCCCATGGCCAATTAACGGAAAAGGCAGACGTCTATAGCTTTGGTGTCCTTCTGTTGGAGATTATCACAGCAAAGCAAAACAACGGTAGCAAAACCTCAGATTATACCGACAGCCTTGTGGCATTAGTAAGTCAGACACTTCATCATCTTTTCAACAAGTGACTGTCTTTTTATTAGCTAGAAATGAATACCTATGCTTTCGTTCTTGATCTAAACTTTCTGGGTTAAAACAGACGTGGAAGCATTTTCAAGCAGGCAGAGTTGAGGAACTCTATGACCCAAATCTAATGTTAAATAACTTCCACAATGGAAACAACATTAAAGATGAGATATTAAGAGCGGTGCATATAGGACTTCTGTGCGCTCAAGAGATACCATCACTGCGACCATCAATGTCAAAGGCACTGCAGATGTTAACAAAGAAGGATGAAAATCTCCCTGCACCTACCAATCCCCCTTTCATGGACGAAAGGACCATGGAACTTAACCATGCATTGGACAACCCATCTCAACCCCACGATTCTGCTGTTTATGCATCCATTGCCAATGTCTCTTACAGCTCCTTTTACCCCAGATGACCTCTGTACAGGATAGGGTGAAGGTAAAACCAACCTTGATGAAGCATCTTGTTGCTTTACATTTATGATTGCGAGGTGGTTGTAACTGTTATAATCCAGGAATTCGTACATATCTATAGAGAATAGTTAAGATAAATTTTGTAAGTCTAGCATGGAAATTAAGATGAGGATCCTTTTTTGTTCTCCCAAAGGGGGTTTAAGAAATCAAACTTGAGTTGTCTAGTCTCATTAAAAAATGTTTTGTGACATAGCTACAAGCTGCTGTCAGATGAGGAACTTGCGAATATAGATGATAGTGTAAACAGGTGTTATCATTTCTAAACATTTGTCATAAATTTTTCTGTCATCAGTTTGACTTACCCTTAACCAAGAAAAAGGGGTAATCCATACATATGAAAAATGCAGCTGATTATCAGCACAACCATTTTCTCTTGAGTTGCCACAATCAAACTAAAGGGGTTCAATTTTGAGTCCAGACCATAAAACTGGATTGGTTTGATCTGAAAATGTGCTTTGATCTTCTGTCAGGAATTTAAAACTTTGAACCCAGTCCAACTAATCCTAATTATTTTTTCTTTTTTTTTTATGTTAACTTCGATTTAAAATCAGGAAGGAAGGGAGACCATAAAAAAATAGATTATTCAGATCCTTTGTTATCTTAGTCTGACCCAAAATCTATAGAAATTTCATTTTCTATATGTTGAGTTTGGAGGGGTACAAGGATAGGTCGTAACCTACAGAATAAACTTCAAAAATTTACTTTGATTCATTAATCAATATTCACTACTCTATCTACAGGCACTCAACACAATCCTTAACTCATGGATTCATATTGAAAACTCAGTTTTGCAACATCCTGCCAACACATGAGACTCCATAAATTAATTGTGTTACTTGTATAGTTACAATCCTGAACTCTGTCCTACCGAGTGGCCACTAAGTTTCCCATGAGACCTCCACCAATCACGAAATGTCTGGCATCAGAAAACCCTGCTTCCAAAGCCAACTCCTCCAACTCTTTCCCTGAAAAAGAAGCATGCCCAACAAGCAACCAATTATTATAGCAATAGACCCTCCTTGTGTTAAAACTATTGATTTCAGTTTAGGCCTTCCACATTAACTTCATATTTCCAGAATAAAGCTCCTTCTTTGAGTAGTTTTAACAAAGTGAAGTACAGATGTAGTGCCACTGGTTTTGCAATGAAAATAAATTATCCTGAATAGAAATATCGAGAATCTAACCAAGGCCACGGAAATTAAACTGACAAACATCCATGAATAATAGAATTATGCAAGAATTGAATAGGATCTCTAAACTTAAGCTTGTCAAGACCATATGCACCAGTTAATTCTCGATTTATCTAGAAAAGCATGAGTTACAATTTATTGAAGGAGAGGTAACCTGTTAAAAAAGACTTGATTGAAGTTTTCAAATATTCATACTCCTTTGAAAGACCATAGAGCGCTGCCACTGGGACAACTACATTGTCAATCATCCAATCCTGGCGAAATAAAAAATGAAAATTTCATTTTCCAAGTACTAATGAGAGTGCACGGCAGGTATAAGTAAATGCTATTGACAAACATGGTGCATAATGACACAACAATAACCAAATATATGATGATATTCGATAGATAACTAGCTCCTTAACAGTTTCATGGGGTTACTAATTACAGTCTAGAGTCTAAAACATGTGTAAAGGAAAACAGCTAGAAGAGTCTATTTCTTTGGGTTTCAACATGTACTTCATATAAATAATGACATCATTGAAACTCATAACAATTACCTGAACCGAGGTGGTAAATTGCTCATTGCTTTTATTGAAGTCAAGGATGGATACTTTTGAACCTGAAAGCGAGGGGAAGACTGAGATTTTCTAGCCAAGTCAACATTTGAAGTTCTGCAGATACTAAATTTCCAGAGAATCATTGAGAAAAAATAGAGCACCTAGCTTCAGAACTCGAAACATTTCTCCCATGGCTTTAGGCCTATCAATCACATTGCGTAGCCCATAACCCATTGTAATAGCATCAAAGTAACCATCCGAAAATGGCAAATTGAGGGCATCACCTTCAATCCACCTGTTATATAGTAAAAAATATTACCATACTTCTTGCTACATAGAGTTAAATCAGCTTAGAACTCACAGTCCCAACTCCCAGATAAGTTACAATAGCCATCATACAGGCTTGACTTTTATCCATGAATTATACCATGTCAAAATCCAGGGTTTATCCTCCCATCATTAACACCGAATATGTTCTAGTTAACACGTAAATGTAACAAGCTAAGCTTTACCAATACTCACTCAATATTTTCATTGCAGGGCTTTGGAAGTAGGAGTTGCCGGGATGATGCAATTGCTAATTGCTCCCCTGAGAAATCTAGACCACTAACCTGCAATTTAAATTCTTTATTTCATTATCTTGAATTAAACGTATGGTACTGTAAATTGATAAGATGAAAATATTCTGTTTTTCTCCTTTTACCAACTCCAGCCTCCAGGTATCAAAGAAAACCAAATAATTAAGGGTAGTGAAAAGAAATCAAGCACTAATGGTAGCAGGGGATGAAGAGGAAAGAAGGGAGCTAACCTTGCCGTCAGGTCCAACTTTCCGAGACAAAAGAAATGTCAAGTCCCCACTTCCACAACACAAATCCAGCACACGGTCTCCCATTTTAGCTCTGTTTCAAGAATTCCAATATTCAACATATTTCATTCCACAACAGCATTAAAAAAAAAAAAAAAAAAAAAGGTTCCCACATTGAAAAGAAGTAAATCTACCCACCCACTCCAGGATACAGCCATACGTTTCCAGATTCGATGCTGGCCCAAACTCAACAAATCATTTAACTAGATTTACATGGTACTCAAACCAAATATACGGTCCCATTAGGTTAAATAGCAATAAGAAAGTTGAGAAGATGACAGAGAGAAATTGAAGGGAGAAAGAGAGTTAACTCACATTATCGTAGACAGGAGCAATCCGGCTAAAGAGCGCCTGGCGCTCATCGGCGCATCGAACCGGCAGCTTTCTGGACCCAGAATGTAGCTGGTATGGAGCGGAGGGGCTCCCAAGAAAGAGAGGCATAGAAGCCATTCCTGGAAGCTTTTGTTGATAGCAGAACCAGTGTACTAAACTCGCGGGGATCGCTTTTATAAAACTGGTAAGAATGAACTGTGCCATCTAAAATATTTACTTCCCAATTTTACCCTTAAAAGGATTTATTTTCACAAATATCCCACAAAACCTAACATTGTTTCTCCCATCAACACTCGCAAGAAATCGACGCCCAAAATCTGAAAGCACTCGTCTTCGTTTTTTCTTCTTCCTTCTAAAGAAAAAAAAATCCATTTAAAAAGAAGGTGGAGCTCCACCATACAGGGATTGAGTATGGGAGGCATCGACATAGGCGTATGCTTCTTAATTTTCATGTATTACGGAAATTTAGGCGGAATCTAATTGTTTTGAGTTAATTCAAACATTTTTGTTGGGTTGGAATGATTAACGAGCATTGTTTATGTGTAACGCAAGTTTTGATTTGGCCGAAGAGGCAAGAAAGATTCAAATATGCTGGTTAAGATAAATGCCCACGACATGTTTGGTAAAATGTTACCATGGTTTCTTATTCACATCATTGTTCTCTTTTTGTTACGAGGCAAATCATTATATTAAGTTACAATAACTGGGGAAAAAGAAATTTCAAACGGGAACTCTAGAATTATGATAGAGTGCATTTGAAATCAAACCAATGGAGATAATCTTCAACCCATGATTCTTGTTGCATTTATAAAATTAAATCTGTTTTAGATTATATAGAAACGCGATTGGTTGGTCAATTATTGGTGGTGACTATTTGCCCTTCTTTATTATGGTGCTTTGGCATGCTGTACATGATCTTGGAAATAATCCGCGATGGGTTCCGAGATAGATTGCACGCACCAAGCATGGCTAATGTATGCATATGTATATACGCACACGTATGCATATGCATGAAGGTTCTTCTGTTTTCCATCCATGACATATGCCCAGCCCACGATGACATGAGCCCGGGCCAAGTTGATTCTATGGATCAAAATTTTGTTTAACTTTCGATCTTCACTCATGCATATAACAAGATATTTTTGTCACGTCAGTTCCCAATGAAATTTACATAAATAGAAAAAATTAATTTGTTCGAAATACAAATTGTAATTGGTAGCTATCTTACCAAAATTACCAAAAATAAACCCAAAAGGAATAATTACAATAAAAAGATTGATTTGCAACAACACAATAAATAAATAACTCCACCTACTTACAAAGATTAGTAATTTAAATTATGTAAGCAATTTTTTTTATGAATAATTAATATACATGAAGCCGAGTAGAATAATTATTTCCACTTTCCCAGAGAAGTAAGCAATAGAGTAGGGTTTTCCATTAGAGAATATACATAAAATTAACCACCATAAAATATTAACTAATTAGTTTAGGACGGAAGACATATACATTTGAAATGCACCATTTTAGTCACCTGTAAAGAATTGACCTGATATATTATCCATCAACCCAAATGGCATGTTCTCCGATGGCTTCCAGTGCCGCTTTCGCTGGTTTATAAACCAGTTGTTGATTTGTTTCTGATCCAAACCCGTCGAATCAGCCAGCGCATTCTTATCTGCTTCCTAATTTTTGAGGGATTAAAAACAGTTAAACTAAAATATGCAAAGTTTTCATCCTGGTAAGAAAGCTATGTCATATTGAAAGAGAATTGGATGGGGAAGAAAAATAAATTTACAGTTGGGTACGGCCACTTGTAGTGAACATTCCACCAGCTGAGAAGAATTTGCCGGGCTTCTCTTGGCAGCTTCCCTTTCTTTTTCTTCTTGGAAAATTCGAGCTTTAAACTGCTAATATGGCTACCGAATCTACGCAGAAGTTTATCTTTGATATCCTGGTCGTCGCTTCTAGGTTGCCCTTCTTGAACTTCAATCTCCCCTCCGCTAAACTCATCCTCCGATGATGCTGCACCATCCTCTGACACCACTTTATCATTTTCAATTTTCATACAACAAATATTAGCTTACATAACCGATGTATAACAACTACATTACTCACTGAATAACATATAGTCAAAAACATATTCTTGCTATTCATATAAAATGTCAAACCAAGTTAAAAACGGCATTGTTTTCCTCATTATAATGGTATTATTACGTTCTTGATAATCGGTAAACTTGTATAAAATTCAAAGACAAGATTAATCTCTCTCTCTCTCTCTCCCTCTCTCTCACCATATATATATGCACACACATACATTGATTGCGAGTTAAGATGGATGATGAGTTGGATGTAATGAGAGGATCATTTAAAGTGGCCACTTCTCCAGAAAAGAAAATAAACCAAGAGTTTTCATTTTATCAAGTTAAACTGTCTTAATAGTCTCTTAGATTTTGGAAATGAAATTACTTTAGTAACTGACAGTTCAAAAAATCCAATCATCAACTTATATAACATCCTTCAATTTTATGTGTATAAATGCAAGAGCTTTTCCAAATGGCTTGTTATATATAGTAACATAGAAAACATTTTATTCCTCTAGAAGAATTTACTTCAATAAGAAACGACTGGATTTTTCATTTTTTATTTTCTGAATTTATTGAGTAAAGAGAGTAAGGGTTTTAGGAGAAAGGAAAAGACTGGACCCAGGAAGAAGCTGACGAAACACAGAGAGCTGGAAATGGGAAAAAAATACTCAATCCAGGATTTATTTAGTATTAAAACATCTGAGCCCAGCAGCGTCGTGTAATATTGGCTGTCAGTGAAAGTTTGCAGTCTGAGTTGACAACTCAGTAAGACCATCAAATAAGAACATGCCACGTGGACCACCCTGATTAACCCCCCGCATCCCACGCTCCCTGCAGTCCTCTTCTTGCACACTCCCCCAAAATCTCCCATCTCCATCTCCATCTCCATGCATATTTTATATATATAAACACACAGAAATGCTTTTAAAGCCTACGGCTTTTCGAACAGAAAGACCCATTTCCATGTCCCACTCACTAATAAGCCCACTTTCCATTTCCCCTCTCTCTTATACTAAACCCCACCTGCCACTCACAATCTCAATCAAACTATATATGTTTTCATATATATGTATTTATGTATATATATGTGTCTATCATGTTGGATTACTTCCCAACCCATCAAAATAACACACTGCCCAGCATTCAAAACATGAAATTTATACTACTATACCCCCACCCACCCAAGCATCGCCAAGTTAATGGTTAGGCTTTCACTGGATATAAACTAAACCCTACTAATAATGCAAACACGTGTGATGCATAACCCCACCCAAATAACACTCACCCACTAACCTAATAATCTCCACACCCTTCAAAATGCCTCCTATATATATATATATATATATATATATGAAAATGAAAAAGAAACAGCTGATGGATGATGATTGATTTATTGGCTCACAGCGAAATCTGCGGGAGACCATGTGAATTTTCATCATCCTGTTTAAAGAAATTTTTTGTTTTTTCCCTCTTTTAAGGGGAAAAAAATAGAAGACCACTCATCTGTTTACAGATGCCCCATGCAGCTGCCTCTTACAAAAATCCTTTTCATTCTTATGATTCTTTTGAGTGTGAAGACAACTGACCATGTCCTGTCTTCTTAACATCACATACGAATACCCATGTGCTGCCTACCTCAGATCACCCTAGGCCTCTCCCCAAACATACAATATATATATATATATATGGGCTAAGGCCCTCAAAACAAAACATATATACACATAGCAATTTCAATTGGAGAAAATTCAAAGTAAAGTTTTACATTGCCTAAAGAAACACAGACCATGAACAAGGTTTACTATCAACTTCCTATTTATGCGCCCATAAACACAAACATCTATATGTATATCAACATGTCCAAATCATTACTACAATTTAGAAAACCAGAAGTTCACTTCCAGACACTAATAGCAACTCAGACTTACTTCATCCATGCAAACCCCTTGCTATTTATATCAATAACAATCCCAAAGATTCATCCGTAAACCCACTAACCTACCAACCAAGGTCAATGCAGAAGCAAGAAAAAAGATATCCAAGAAAACTCGGAGACCTAACATTGAAATTCAAGCAATTTGCATGTTGTGCCCCATAGCATGCCATATAGAAGCACAATCACTATATCCAGCAATAATAACAAATTTGCTTATTTTTGTCAACAATCCATCCCTACCATGTATTAGCTAGATTTAAAAGAAAAACCGCAGGAAACAGCTGGTCAAATATAGAAATGATTGCAGTAAGAACATCAACTATATACTGATGTCCGGAAGAGTCCGGAAGAGTCCGGCAAGGAAGATATTATGGCAATGATCATTTGTAAATCTACCTTCCCAATATCAATAAGAGTAAAGTTTTAACGATAAATTTCGGTACACTTTAGTAGAATTCATTTGTTTGAAACATAGCATGAGTTATAACACTAGTTAGCTCACTGTGAAAATGTCTGTTAAAAGAGAAAATATTTGAACAAACTTAAACTTATTTTTTCCCTCAAGCAGTTTGTATGAATCAAAAGTGAGAAAGTAGCCTTAAACATTCAAATCCTAATTAATTAGTTGGTAGTTTGCATGCAGCATTACCTCAAGATTAATTTTTCAATTCCGGATGAATACTGGACCTCAGAGATTGATGTAGCGCTTAAAAAAACTCATGCAACCAAAGTTATTATTGCTCGAAAGCATGTGGATTTATAGCAATATGTTCCATTGGATAACTCAAACCATACCATGTATATATATACAACAACATAATGTAACGTTAGAGAATCTTAATTTCGCTCAATAAAAAAAGATTAAGGACAACAAACTGACATGCAAAAAAAGAAAAACTCGAAGCTAATTTAATATATAAAAAAAAAAAGAGGCGAGAATATTGCACAAAAGGTAATCTGTACTTTCAAGCAAAAACAATAATAGTCGCCAACCAAAAACAACCTGATTGCAGATATCTACAAACCCTTTTCAGTTCAGGTTTCTTACGCAAAAGGCTATAATTTATTTTATTCATCTCATATATGTATATATCCTTTAAACTTTAAGGCTGCTATAGCCATGCCAGTTGCACAACCTTCAACCCAGTGCAAATAGAAAAAGACAGCAGCTTTCTGCACCCACATGCTTAAAAATTTACCGGTAGATTAATTTGCATTATACACTACTTTAATTTATTATATAGCAAACAAGATTTGTTGCAGTTCTCCCTTAATTGTTTCTAGCTACCATGTAAAGCAAAGCAAACATCTGAGAAGATAAGAACGTATTAACCAAATTGTTTTAAAAGAATAAAAAGCAGATTTCAGAGATAACATCGTCTAGCTAGCCTCAACCCAATCGGTTCTTTTACAGAGCCAATATGATGAGCACGTGATGGGTGGATTTGTGTGCAAATTTTATAGGCATTTCAAATCAAAGACCACTGAAAAATCAACTACATCTCTGGCTTAAGTTGCTTTTCAAATTTAATATCCGAAACAATTTTCAACTAGATATATACCTGAAAGAGGAAAAAAAAAGGTTACTTTAGCTGCAGATCGAACCAGCCACGAGCCCCATAGACAATTCCCAATGTCTATTTCTTCCCCTCCCACCATATCTACCCACTCAGTGGTTATAGCATTGGAACTTGAAGCATTTGAAAGTACCAACAGCATTATAAGGAACACAGGCAATTATGAAGTGCCACTGCCATTTAAATCAGGCAGTTGCCCTATTTATTTCTTACAATGGGTTTGATTGAAAGCATGCAATAAAAGCACTAGATATCTCAATCTAGTCAAATACTAAATCTCAGTGTATAACTTCAGTGATATCTTAATCTAGTCAAATGCCAAATTCAAGCCCCATAAACAATTCATGATTGATAAATCAAAACCTTGAAAATGGAGGGATAGCATTCAATGTATTTGTTTCATAATGAATTGCATGTGGTTTAGTAGGATGTGAATAGTTGATGATTTTATGGGTAATTCTTTGGTTCCCTAATCTAAAATATATATATTTTATGAGTAAGTCTTTGGTTCCCCAATCTAAATTAAATGTTAATTGGAGATTTAGTCTTCTTTTTCTATCAAAAAGATGATTTGGAGATTTAGTCTTCAGCAAAACTTCATACCCTGACCATCCAATAAAAAAAAAGCTTAACCGGGGGCACCATTATATATATATATAGCCTAAATAAATATGTACAACTTGAAAATAGGTAATTAAAAAAAAGGCAAATTTTAGAAGGAAAAAATACAAATGATCTAAAAATCAGCTGTGTGTAAAATTTCATGGAACTACACTGAGTTGTACTGTTAGAAGCTGTAACTAGGTTTCTTCTATACCATCATATGCACTGGAAAGGAAAAACTGATTCGACTATTCAGCATGTTACTGGACTCCGAAACGTCTAAATCAGAATCTCAAAAAACTCTCCTTTTTTTTTTCACCTGACACCCCAAAAGGAAGGGGAAAAAAGGAGTTGAAAGAAACACAAGATGTGGGAAATATTCAGTAGACTAAAGCAAAACCCCCAGTTAACATCGATTCAACTGGGGGGGGGGGGGGAAGAAAACAAGAAAATTATCAACACTATTACAAGGTCCATGAATTACAGCACGATAAATAACCCTTTTTGCTTTTATTTTTCTTTTTACTATTGCTTTGGGTTATCCTACAAAGAGAAAGAAAAGAGATTAAATGCACAACATATTTTTGAGGCCAGTATTTAGGTTCAAAACCCATCAAGAAACAGTTGCGATACAAACATTAATAATCGTAAGATCATATGGGTGCCTCTTGTTTATTCATCTCTAGGGTTTTGGTTATTTGTAAATACATACATTTATTTATATATATGCATTGCTATTGCCAAGTATTGACTGCCATCTTTCTTTCTTCTTTTCGAGGGGGCAACGAGTGCTCTCAATTGGTGGAATTCTTCGCAGAAACAGAAAAAGAAGAAAGGAAAAGGATAAAAGGTATGGGAATGAATGGTTGTCGTCGCTTCTGTAACTTCGCGGGATGATGGCTATGAGGAAAACTTAGTCATAGATGTAAGAGAATGCCTAATAAAAATAGACCCAGCGAGGAGAATCTTATATATATGTTTGGAGCTTTATTTCGTATTGTGTTTTCCTTCCCATATTAAGTTGAATTTGGGTTAAGAAATAAAAAAGGTTTTAATTTTAGATGGAAGAGATGGAAGGTTCAAATTGCACAGAAGCCAAGAAAAAGGAATAAAAGAAACGATTACTTGAAGAAAATTAACATAGAAATAAGGAAAATAAACTGACCGGACAGGCCTCTAATGGAAGCACCTGTGCTAAGATTGCGCAGCTGCATTTCAATCTTGTTCAAGAAAGTGGTTGCTTCATCAAAGGGCCTAGCAAGATCAGATTTGTATTTGACTAACATATCGCAGTAAGTCTCCTGCATAAAACC
>NW_019014623.1:882186-906100 GCF_000150535.2 Carica papaya | reverse complement strand
GGCCCTTCTCGATTCCCGTTCGACGTGATTTTTCCACCTTTGTGATCACCATTGCCTCATCTACAGGTTGACAGGAGCAAAACATCAAACCGCGACGTGAGCCGAAGGAGCTGCCGCATCGGAGAGCCCCACCGTCAGTAAGTTTCAGTTTTCTGTATTTTTTCGGCCTACTGAGGGCCCTAAGGGTGTTTTCTCACAGGAACCGATGCAAGTTTGGCTGAATTTGGCTCAAAACGACAGAAAACAGCCAACCCGAGGTGGATCACTGCAGTGGGCAGCGGCGCCGTCGCCGGAGCACGGCGGAGCCACTGTGCCAGAATTTCAAAATTGGCTGAGTAGGCACTGGGTCTGATTTTTGGGTTATTTGGGACATGTGTAGGTACCGTAAGCGTGTTTCAGTTCCCGAGAAAAAAAATTTAGGGAACCTAGGGACCGCCCGTAGGCGCAGTGAAAATCTAGTTTTCGGCGTCAAATCACGTAAGAATCCCTTACCCTATTTCTTATCATGGAATTGAAGTCTGAATAAATAATAATACTGTATTTTGTACAAATTAAATAGATATGCATAATTAATTACAGTTGCTAATGGAGCCCGAACCGGATATATTTCTCTGTCAATTCCTGTTTGATTTATTTTACAGTTTAAATGCATTATGGTATCTGGTTTATTTATTCTATGATTTTGAATGCATGTATCACTACTTACTTCACTACTATTTGATTTTGGAAATTTAAGATATGCTTGCTTTGTTGGATGCACGTTACTTGTGTATGCATTCATGTTGAGTTAGTAACAGAGACTAAGGACAAATAGGAACGGGATCAGATTTGATAAATGGATAAGATGACAGCCTCACTAGATATCCTGGGAGATGGTGGATGGACCGGGTTCATAGAGAACCCTACCGTGAACGTTGTCTCATACCAGACGGGGTATGGAGACTTGGTCATTTGGCGCCATACCGGACAAGGTATGGGGACGACCTGCTTCACCTTCATACCAGACGAGGTATTGAGATTTATTGTTTTGGCGCTCATACCGGACGAGATATGGGGACGGCCCTGGAATTAAGTTTGTTAAGGGGAATGGTTAAAGTGTAGCGAGGACCCCTATGGATCCCCATGGATACTAGTAGACTGATAAAAAGAGGCAATTGTTGTTTGATGATTTAAATATAAAAGTATGATATGTGCTATATTACCTATTATATATTAATTTATGATCTTTATAATGTTATTGTTTCCATAGGTTGTTTTTATAAATCTCACTGCAGTAAGTGGACGGTAAATGATTTGATTATTGATAAATGAATTTATTTAAAGTCTGTGCTCCATTGGTTGTTTTTGGTTTTCTACTAACTTTTACTTTTGTGAGGGTGAATAGTATGATGTCCTTACTAGGTTAATGTAGCTCATTGCTTATTTAACCATTTCAGATCAGGAGGACCTGGTTCCCGAGCCCGATCCACAAGAAGACGGCGAGTAGATGCTAGATACCTTATAATTTCCTTTATTTTTCATATTTCTCGTATGTCTTTGAGAGAACTTATTTCATGATATTGTTTAGTACTTTTAAGTTATTGTGTAAGGGATATTAACCTTAATCTTTTATTTCGTTTACGCACTTAGATTATTATATGTATTTCCTTTTGAATTTTCAGGGTCGTTATAATTGGTATCAGAGTCGCGTTCATCGGACTCGTCCCTTACACAATGATACTTAGAGGAACCAAACTAAGGAATCATTACTCAACCCTTCATTGTGAAATACAGTTACAGAGAGATAAGAAGAGGAAGACCCCCACTAAACCGAGCAGCCCAGAATTGTTCGCTTTGGGAAGACGTTGACAAGATATTTGAGATGCGTGAGAGACTCATTATTGCTCAGCAGGGTCGAGAGGAGATAAGGAAGCTACCCGACCCTCCCTCGCTGCCACAGGTTGAGCCACCCCTGCAGCTAGAGGATCCCGAGCCACCCCAGTATGAGCCTACTCCTCCACAGTACCACCTAGTGCCACCACCACAGTATAATCCGGTGCCCCAACCACAGTACTGCCTGACACCGTCACAGTATATTCCAGTGCCCCCACTATATCAGCAAGTACCACCACAGGGCCCCCCAGTCTATCCTCAGCTCAGCCCAATCCCTCTTCTGCGAGACCCAGCTCCTTCCATGATTGACCCAGGCTACGTCGAGAGGTACAGGAGACTGAACCCATCCACTTTTGTAGGGGAATCCTCTTTTGGAGATGCCCAGTACTAGTTGGCGGAGATGGAGAAAGCCTTCAAGAACCTAGGAGTGACTCCCGAGTAGAGGGTCACCCTTGCTACCTACATGCTGGTAGGAGAAGCAGACCGCTGGTGGGAACTCAAGCAGACCACTTTACCTGTTCCAGTAACTTGAAAACAGTTTTTAGCAGCCTTTCATGCAGAGTACCTCCCAGAGCATATCCGACATCTGAAGGAGATGGAGTTTGTCCAGTTGGTCCAGGGAAACATGACGGTGTCAAAATATGCTCGTAAGTTCCTAGAGTTGGGCTGATACTCCCCTGAGACATTGATGGATGAGGGCAGGAAGGATAGGAGGTTCCAGTGGGGCCTCCACCCAGAGATCAAACAGCATTTATTTGTACTGGAGCTCAAGACGTACTCAGTTGTTCTGGCCAAGGCACAGTTAGTAGAGAGGAGGCTCCACATCCTTCCTCAGTCATCAGGAAACCATAGACTGTCAGCTCTACCCTACAGACCAGCACCTACTGCGCCTGTCCAATAGAACAAGAGGCCCAGCCCCAGTGATCCAGGCTCCCCCTCAGGCTCCAGTGGCAGGACGTGGTAAGATCTGTCAGCATTGCGGCAGGGATCACGGGGACCGACCATGCTACAACCTGAACAACACTTGTCGCATATGTGGTAGTGCCAACACTATGCGAGAGAGTGCCCAAGGAACCAGAATCAGGGAAGACCTCCTATTTCAGGGCAGGACTTACAACCTCACCCAGCAGGATGCCGACGCCGATCCGGACGTGGTACAAGGTATGTACACTATCTGTAACCATCATGTTCATGTTTTTTTTTGACACTAGTGCATCGCATTCATTTGTTTCACCTTTTTTGCATCCAAATTTAATGTATTACCTGATAAACTTGATTCAATGTTATTTGTATCTACTGCTGGGAGTGTAACACTATTGGAAGAAGTTGTCTATAGGGCTTATGATGTAGAGATAGCAAATAAAAAATTGAGTGTAAACCTGATAGAATTAGACACGAGAGATTTTGATGTAATTTTAGGGATGAATTGACTAGTGGCATATCACGCCACCGTAGATTGTTTTAGCAAGAAGGTTATATTTAATCTTCTCAATGAGGCGCCATTTACAGATTAATAAAATCATTTAGTAGTTATTCCTTAATGACAAATTTTCTTATTTGTCGAGTACCTTAACCTTACTATTTTCTCTAACTAGGCAAACCGAAGAAAGAGAATTGTATTCAAGAGATTTCGATAGTCTGAGACTTTCTAAATGTGTTTTCGGATGAACTATCCGGACTACCAGTGGATAGGGAAGTCGAGTTCACCATAGATCTACAACCCGACACCCATCCTATTTCGGTTGCTCCTTACCGCATGAGCCGCATTGAGATGGAAGAACTGAGAAAACAGATCATTGAATTGTAAGAAAGTGGTTTTATCAGACATAGTGTGTCCCCTTGGGGTGCTGGGGTCACTTTTGCCAAGAAGGGGGATGAAACGTTGAGATTATGTATTGATTACAGGGGATTGAATAGGGTTACAATCAAGAACAATTATCTCCTTCCCAGAATTGATGACCTATTCGATCAGTTGCAGGGTGCGCAGGTCTTCTCCAAAATAGACATGCGATCAGGTTACCATCAGGTAAAAATAAGGACAGAAGACATCCCCAAAACGGATTTTCGAACCAGGTACGGACACTATGAGTTCCTGGTCATGCCATTTGGGCTAATCAACGCCCCATCCATCTTCATGGATTTGATGAACAGGGTCTTCAGACAATTCTTAGATCAATTTGTTATCGTGTTCATCGATAACATCTTGGTCTACTCAAAAAGCAGAGAAGAACATGTTCACCATCTAGCCCAGGTTCTGCAGGTTCTCAGAAGAAAGAAGCTGCATGCAAAGTTGAGTGTGGATTTTGGCTTGAGCAGACCGCCTTCTTGGGGCACATCATATCAAAGAATTGAGTATCTGTGAATCCTGAGAAGGTTGAAGCGGCGCTCGGCTGGGAGAAATTTACATCATTTAAAGAAGTTCGTAGCTTTCTGGGAATGGCGGGCTATTACAAAGAAGAATGCTAAGTTTGAGTGGAATGAGAACTGTGAAAGAAGTTTTTTAGAACTAAAGAAGCGGCTGACTACTGCACCTATGCTGGCCTTACAAGTGGATCGGGGGGATATATAGTTTACAGTAATGCCTCCTATCTAAGCCTGGGTTGTGTTCTAATGCAGCATGTGAAGGTCATAACCTATGGGTATAGACAGTTAAAGAGTCATGAAAAAAGTTATCCCACCCATGACTTAGAGCTTGTCGCAATCATATATGCCTTGAAGACTGGACGCCATTATTTATATGGAGAGACCTTTTAGATTTATACCGATCACAAGAGTTTGAAATACATATTCACTCAGAAGGATCTCAACATGCATAAGAGAAGGTGGATAGAACTTCTTAAGGACTATGATTGTGATATCTTGTATCATCCGGGTAAGAGCAACATGGTAGCCGATGCGCTTAGGAGAAAAAGTGCAGGTATCTTAGCCCACTTGATGGTCTCAGAATGCAGGCAAATTAGGGCTACACAACAGGTTCGAGTTCAGGACTTGAGGAGAGTCACATGTTTGGGCCATTTGACCTTTCAGTCTGAGTTAATCCAGAAGATAAGGGAAACTCAGTCAGCTGATCCCGCCCTAGTAACCCTCAAGAGCAGTGCAGAACAGGGAGTTAGCTCAGAATTCTGAGTCTCTGCCGATGGGTTACTCCGATTTCAGGACAGAGTGTGTGTTCCAAGTGACAGTGAGTTAAAGAGAGACATCATGACAGAGGTCCATAGCTCAAAGTATGCCATGCATCCCGGAAGCACCAAAATGTACCAAAGCATGCGACTCCGATTTTGGTGGAATGAGATAAAAAGGGACATAACTGACTATGTGTCTAAATCTTGGTATGTCAGCAGGTCAAGGCAAAGCATCAGCGCCCAGACGGGTTATTTCAGTCTTTACCAATCCCAGAATGGAAGTGGAAACATATCACCATGGACTTCATGACAATGTTACCTAAGGCACACTCAGGACATGACGCCATCTGGGTAATTTTTGACCGGCTTACCAAGTCCTCCCACTTCTTAGCTATCAGGATGACCGATCTCTTGGACAAGTTGGTAAGAATTTATATCCAAAAAATAGTCAAATTGCATGGAGTCCTAGTGACAGTGGTGTCCGACAGGGATCTCAGGTTCACTTCTCGGTTTTTGAGTAGTTTTCAGCAAGCCATGGGAATGAAGCTGTCCCTCAGTACTGCCTTCCACCCTTAGACTGATGGACAATCAGAAATGATAATCCGTACACTTGAGGATATACTTCGAGCTTGTGTCCTTGAGTTTTAGGGCCATTGGGACGACCATCTGCCCCTGATAGAGTTTGCCTACAACAACAACTACCAAGCGAGTATTGGCATGGTTCTGTATGAGGCGTTATATGGACACCCATGCAGATCGCCGATTTGTTGGGAAGAAGTGGACGATAGAAAATTGTTCGGTCCGGAGCTAGTAGAGGAGACCACATCCAAGATAGTTAAGATCAGGAGAAATATTCAGACGGCTCAGAGCAGACCGAAGAGTAACGCGGACACTCGGATGAGAGATTTATCGTTTGAGAAAGGTGAACAACTGTTCCTTAAGGTCACTCATTTAAAGGGAATTAGCAGTTTCGGCATGAGGAAAAAATTGAACCCCCATATTTATTGGACCATTTGAAGTCTTAGACAAGATTGGTACCGCCGCCTACAGACTAGCACTACCTCCAGAGCTTTCCAAGGTCCACAATGTATTTCATGTGTCCATGCTATGCAAGTACAACCCGGACCCCTCTCATGTCTTGGCCCACGAACCCCTCCCACTCCAGGAAGACTTATCCTACGAGGAAGTACCAGTCGGCATTACGGATCGAAAGAGTAGATTACTTCGCAACCGGGAAATATCCTTTGTAAAGGTCGTATGGCAGAACCACACACAAAGGGAGGCTACGTGGGAGTTAGAATCAGACTTTAGAGCCAGTACCCCCAGTTATTCGATCGAGAGTAAGAGACAAATTTGAGGGACCAAATTTCTTTAAGGGGGAGAGAGTTGTAACACCCAAGAATTTTTTTTTTAAATTTCATTATTATTAATTTAATTTAATTTAATTTATTTAAATAGAAATAATAATAATAATAATAATAATAAAAAGGGGTAAAATTTATTTAGGAATTTAATTGAAAATAATTTTGGGAAAAAAGGTGAAAATTTAGATTTTGGGGGTATTTTTGAAAGAAAAATTTAAAATTGATGGTCAAAATACAATTTAAAAAAATTGCGCTACGTCAGCTGCACGGTTAGCAACACTGGCCAACCAGGACGCGCTGCGTGGCAGAGACGCTGATGCGGGAGACACGCGGAAGGGAGCCATGTGAGCGATCCGCGTGCGTGTGATCGAACGGCTGAGATCCGTTCCCGCGCGCACGGACGACCCAGATCAAAAATGCGCACGGACGGTCCAGATTGTATCGCGTACGGATGGCCTAGATTGAATCGTGCACGGACGGCCCAGATTGAATCGTGATGAACGATCCATATTCATTTTTTATTTAATCACGATCGGACGGTCCAGATTAAATGCGATGCACGACTCATATCAAAAGCGGATGGTTATAAATAATCTCATTCGCACCCCAACCCTAACCCTAGCCGCTAGAGCCCTTCGCCGGAGAAGACAGCCCAGCTGCCGGGGAGTCGACCGCTGCCGCCCGCCGCCGTACCGGAGCAATTTTCGGCCGCCAAACTAGGTAAAAATTCTACTCTTTGCTCAGAATTCAATTCTAAACCCATCTATGGCCAAATCGGAGTGAAAGCACCGGCCAATTGGCCGAGAAACGCCACCGAAGCCCAGCGTATCTCCGATGAGGCCCTTCCCGATTCCCGTTCGATGTGATTTTTCCACCTTTGTGATTACCATTTCCTCATCTACAGTTTGACTGGAGCAAAATACCAAACCGCGACGTGAACCGGAGGAGCCGCTGCACCGGAGAGCCCCATTGCCGGTAAGTTTCAATTTTTTGTATTTTTTCGGCCCACCGATGGCCCTAAGGGTGTTTTCTCATAGGAACCGATGCAAGTTTGGCTGAATTTGACTGAAAACGATCGAAAACAGCCAACCCGAGGCGGATAGCCGCTGCTGGAGCACGGCGGAGTCACCGTGCTGGAATTCCAAAATTAGCCGAATAGGCCCTGGGTCTGATTTTTGGGTTATTTGGGACATGTGTAGGTACCGTAAGTGCATTTCAATTCCTGAGAAAAAAAAATTTAGGGAACCCAGGGACTGCCCTTAGGCGCAGTGAAAATCTTGTTTTCTGATAAACAGTGAATAATAATCGGTTCAACCTCCATTAGTAACCTGTGATTAATTATCGAGATTTTCTAAATTGTACAAAATACGACATTATTTTTAATTAAAATTCAATTACATAACAAAAAATAGAGTGATGGATTCTTACGCGAATCAATGTCCGAACGCTAAATTTTCAACTGCGCCTACTGGCGGTCCCCGGGTTCCTTAAATTTTTCTTCGGAGATTAGAACACGCTCTAAGTACCTAGAAATACCTAAAAAAATCTAAAACTAGTATTGAAATCCTTTTTCAGCCAATTTCAGAATTCCAGCATCGCATCGACTCCCGTGGCGGCAGTTTGCCTCGGACTGGCCGTTTTCAGCCAGTTTTGATGAATTTCGGCCGATTTTGTACTCATCCATACGAGAGAATACATTAAAGGGACTCGGTTGACCGAAAAAAGTTAAAAAACAGAAGATTACCGGTGGTGGAGTTTTTTGGTGCGGCGGCTCGGACGACTCACAATCGTGGTTAAGTGTTTTTCTTCGGTCAACCTGTAAAAAGCAGAATAGTGAGTACAATGGTGGAAAGATCACATGAAATGGAAATCAGGAAGGGTCTCATCAGAGGCAGTTTTTGATTTCTTTCGCGGTGGCACTGTTGGGCTTTACTCACGATTTTTAGCTCATTCGCTGATTTTTTTGCTCAGATGCCATGTGGATGTTCAAAATCGAATTTTGAGCGAATAAAATTTTTTTTTACCTCTTTTGGCAGTCGGAGGTAACTCCAGAACGGTGGCAGGCGGCGGTCGGTTCCCTCTCCCGGCGACTGGTTCTTCTTCTCTGGCGGGGGACTGATGGCTAGGGTTAGGGTTCAATGTGAAGTGAGGTATTTATATCATTCTCCCTTTAATCTGGGCTGTCCACCGTATTTGATCTCAATCGTCCGATCGTATTTAAATAGAAAATGAATCTGGACCGTTCATCGCGATTTGATCTGGACCGTACAATCACACTTGAGGAGGAAGCGGATCCGGACCATCCATGCGCGCATAAATAAATCTGGACCGTTCGATCGTAGGCACGCGGATTGCCAGCGTGATCTCCTGCATGGCACCGCATCAGTGTGCCTTGCCACGCGACGCGCTCCGGTTCTTCGAAGCTGCTGACTAAGTGGTTCTATGTGGTACATTTTTCCTAAATTGTGTTTTGATATCTAATTTCTGATTTTTTTTTCAAAAACACTCATGTAACTTAAATTTTCACTCATTTTTTTCAAAATTCTTTTCAGTTTCATCATCTATTTATTTTTTTAAATTTTTACATTAAATAAAAATTTATAAATTAAAAAAATATATTTTATACATCAATTTTAAAATTAATTACGGGTATTAGAATGCAAGGGTGAAAATTGAAGAGTAGCATAAATAATGATTGGATTAAAATTGATTGGTTAATAACTTTTTTTTTTTTTTTTAAGAAATAGCAAAAGAAGGGCATGGCTAGAACTTGACTCTCATTTATGTGAAGTACAAAATATAATCATGATTAGTGTAGTGAAACAAGTTGTGTAAATTATCTTAAACTCATCACACGAAAATATTCTGGAGGGCTTAAATTTGGGGCCTTCTTTTCTAAAACCTAAACCATTATTATTATTATTATAAAACGCACTAATACCCTTCACAATTCACCAGTTCATTTCCATATCTTTAATTTCCCCAAAGTGGCTATTATACATTATCATTCAAAAAAGGGGTTTCAATCTTTTTTCATCGTTATATAAACTACTGTTTTATATGGAATTTCAGAGATTGAGAATTCTTAAGAATCTCTGCTTTCAGTTTCAAATAATTTAAATTATAAAGAAAAATTATTGTTTGTTTTCGTCAAAGAGAAAGCAAAAGAAGGGAAAAGGCATAAAGGTGGGTTGCCTTGACGTTTGCAAACTATTTGGTGCATTTCTGAGGAGGAGGTCACTACCTTTTGTAAGAATACCTTATGTAAGAATTTTAATTATTCTGATAATTATATTTATTAACATTAATATGAAAATTAAAATTATGATTTCTTTTGTCCATTTTATTTAATTTAATAAAATACATAATAAAAAAAAAAAACTTTGCTTAGTATAATTTGATATAAATTATTTGTTAACATATAAGGTTAATTCTTATGTTTCTTAATAAAATCTAAATCATATCTTATAATAAAATAAACGAGTAGAAAGATGTAAAAATAATATATACGTATATCTATGAGTTGAAATTTAACTATTCTGTTATAAGTAAGTTTTTTGAAAGCTATTTTTTATTACATTATAATTATTTCTTTAATGTATTAGTTTAGTGATTGTGTACAAAACTTATTTAAAAATTAAAATAATATTATAATATAATATGACTACAATTGGGTTGACGCTAATGGCAAAAGTGGAGATCTCCATAAGATTATAAAAGGTGCAGTGAAAGATTATGTCAACTTTAGCTTTAGCCATAGCCATAGCCATAGCCAGACTTAGATACACTTGGCTCCAACATGGTGGCTTGGGGCTTCGACAGAAAAATGTTGGGGGGTTAAATTAATGTTCACAAGTGCCCATAAATACCAAGTTTTTTAGACAGAGGAAAAGTACGTAATGAAGTAAGAATTAGAGGAAAGGTAGGCGGGGGCTCGAGTTGGGTAGAAGAAAAATGGACAACAAGGAGTAGTTAAAATTAGAAAGAAAAAAAAGGGAAATGAAGTTAGTGGATCTAAAAAGCAAGTAGTGTCATGATATTCAAAAAGATAATCCAATCCACTCAATATAAGTGGCCCTCCCTCACTCGACTCTCACTTCCTACTAATCAAAAGACAAAAGTGTAAATTTATTAGTTTCTTAATTGAACACATGCTTCTCTATTGCAACCCCTACTTATCTTGTTTGATTATGCTCTGAATCAAAATATTAGGTTATGTTTTTAATTCATTACGAGTTCTTCTCAATTAAAATAATAAAATAAATAAATTTAATTATCAGATAATATTTATTTTACTTAAAAATTATAATCCACTTGCTAAGATTTGACTTAACTAATTACAACAGTTTTTACTATTATTGTGTTAGCATCTTTTAAAGTAAAATATAATTTTTTTTTAATCACTAAATTATTGTGTTGTTAGTTTCCTAATTAAGTCATGTCGTTTAGCTTAAATTCTAATTTGATGTTTTTCTTTGCCGCAAATTATAAAAATAAGTCATAAGTTGACTTTATATCAACTTATACTAATTTAGTAAACAACTATTAAGCTGTGGGTTAGTAGTTATCTCTTCTCCTCTCTCTTGAGAGGATTAGGATTAAGTATTATAATTTGGTTTGAGCCATAAAATTAAAATAATTTGCTAAATATGTAAAACCTAGTCTGAATTTTTCTTTTTTTAATTCACAAAACTATAATTTACTTTTTAAATAAAATAAAGGGAAGAGTATAACACTGTGTTGTATTTTTTATTTTTATAGATTATCTCAATTAGCACCATGTACAGTAACACCCATGCTTTTATCACATACTAAATATGTGGTTAAAATTAATTCAAGATGAATATATGTATTAGAACATAAAAATTATAATTTATTTTAAGATTTGACAAAATGTGCATTTTATTTTTCAAGTCTCAGATAAAATTTAATTCAAATTAGACTTATTATTTTCTAATTTAAATGAGTGTCCATAATTCTATATGACTTGTAAATTTATTTCAAAAAATAACTTCAAAGGTTTTGAATGAAAAATGCGAAGATGTTTGAGAAATGATTATTTGCAGAGTAAATTACTATTCTACCCCGAAAGTAGTTCGTCACATGTTATACATGTGTATGTATATATATATTCACCTTCGTGTCGATGTTTAGTTTTTGATAAAATATCATTATCACATGTAAAAACAGAAGTAAAACATCGTGTGATGATAATACAGTCTTAATTCTAATTATTAAAAATAATATCGATATATTAAATATATTTGAGACATTCATAGATGTTCGGGAGGGAAATATTTCGAAATTTATACTTAGTTTGTTGAACTAGATTCAAATTTGTTCCAACTATAGTTTTCATCGGTTTAGCAAAGTCTGGAGAAAATACTAATTTGAATTAGAGATGGGGATGGAGCAAGTATCTATATCTTCACTCATTTTATTTTCACTCTTTTAAGTTTATAATTCTCTAATTCATATTTGAACGCTAATTGTTTATAAATTTTTGTCGGTATTATCCAGAGCGGATTAGTGGGTAATCTACCCATTTGTCAATGTCTAATTTGAATTTCTCTAAATGCATGTAGGTGAAGGGCAAGATGGTACAAATGAATTGGAACTTTCCACCCAGCTGAATCGAATTTTTTAATGGTGGAAAATTTTAAAGAAAGATAGTGAATGATCTATTTGTCCATTTCTTCCTTTCATATCTCAATCATAAGCAGCTGGTGCTATTTAAAGCGCAGAGGCAGAGACTTAACAATCCCCCAGTTTGCTTTTCAAAGACCCCAACTGGGTATCGCAAATATATGATAATTTCGGCCATGGCATGCTTGATCTGGGAAGAGTCAATCCATGGGTCTTGATGAAAGCAACTGGGGGAGGAGGAGGAGGAGGCTTGAAGAACTGATATGGAATCTTCATCGTCTTCTTCTCCCCAATATCATTACAGTTTGCGCGTGCTTGCTCGTTTTGCTTTTTGGCTGACTGCCATGTGCATAAAGAAGCATGAATCATAAGGTTGCTTGTTTATGCGAAGGGTATGACAGAGAGTGAAAGGTTAATGCATGCCAAACCGGCAAGTCACAGAACGGCGAATGGCTCCTTCATCAACTTATAGCTTATAATGGCTTTTATTTTTTCCTTTGTTTTCTTTTCTGTCTCTTTTTCCTTTTCTACTTTCTTTTGCATGGGAATGACCGTAATAAAAATGGTTTGTGTTTATATATTGTGTGTGTGTTTGCTGTATCAGCTTCTGCAAATCAAACGGATAATATTTCTATATAATCTCAACTCTCTCTCCAAGTCCTTAATTCAGAATTTTTTTTCATTTCTCTTTGTTGCAAGTAAATGGGACTCATTTTGTCTGTTGATTCATTTCATCAACTCGAAATGTATATATGCGTGTATTCATTCATGATTTGGAAAGAAAATACATCAGATTGCTTTCTTCACAAAAAGCCCATACGCTAATCAGGGAAGATTAAGAAATTTCCAAAAAAGAATAACAAATCATTATCTAAAATTTTAGGCTTCTATATGTACAATATGGTCGTGCTCAGTTTTGCCACGATCCTCTTCCGGCCTTCAGCAGTGAAGCATATAACAACTCGTTCCATGTATCTGGTACTCCCGGCAAGCACCAGTGGCTGCAATCTTGAAACTTCTCTGCAATTTTCCGTTCTTTTGTTGACTTGAAAGTTGATCTATAAATAGAAGGGTGACCATCTTTTCGGAAATCAGTCAGCCTACTTATGTTCATATATATAACTGGAGTCTTCATTTCTCGAAGAACGGGTTCCAGAGATCTCATTTTTGATGGGTATTTTGCTAGATATTTGACATTGAAGATTGGCTCAGTTTCGTTGTGGCACTGTCCTCCCGAGTTCCACGGACCCCCTCTGCAACCATGTTAAACTATTCATATCCTACTTTTATTTCAAAATCTCTCAATTCCAACAGCAAAGAAAACGTACTATGGCCCTTGGCTGACAACGAAAAAAAAAAAGAGAAGAAAAGAAGAACGAGGCATAACTTTTGCTGAGTCTACTGAGGTTTAGCTACATTGCAAACAACATTAGAGAACAGTTCATGTCAATGATATAAATATTCTTTTAACAAGGTGCATCAGACATTGAAAGAAGTGTTTTAGTCTCAAACATCGAACAACTTAAATCCAAGTAAGGGGATAATGAACCTATCACAAAATTTATTTACGAGCCTTTGCTCTTGCCCATCCCCGGAAGGATATGCATCTGGGCAGAAATCATTCTTATGGTGTCTGTTTTTAAGAAGAAAACTTTGCAAAAAAGAATAGATCTGAATATTCAAAGTTAATCAGGATCTTGTAGCATTGCTCATGAGAAAATTCGGGCAGTTTGTCTTGAAGTTCATAACTGGTTTTCTATCCAAGTTCTACAGATTAATATCATATAGAAGCAGTGAGATACGGGGAAAAAACAGGGTATCTTATCTTGTCCCTAGTAGAGTACTAAAATATTTTAGGAGTACAAGCAAAACTTGTTCTATCACCATTTTAAAATTATTTTAGGAGTACCCGCCGCCCCTTTTTTGTCAGGGAGTGATTAATTCAACTTTTCAATTCACCAGCATATGCAACTTTTCAAATAATTCATAGGTGCATGTTCCCAACTTTTTAGAAGATATTATATCGATTGATTAACAAATCTCAAGCTTCCTACAATATAGCCAAGCCATATTACAATTAGAAAGTGAAAATCAACATATCCTGATTGATTTTGCTTAACTTTGAGGACGGAGCCAACCTAATTCATTCTAAGAGCATCTAAAATGCAGTATTCATGAGCCATGCCGGGGGTTATAAAGCAGGTGGTTTAAAAAAAAACAGTCCTGTACCTGAAATGCGTGACTGAATATCCCCGAAAAATGACCTGGGTTCGGCTGTTGTCAATGTTCTTGTCAACCCATCTTGCCCAAGTGGCGAGTGCTTTCTTATATGCTTCCAGAACCTTGAGCCTTGGGTAGACATGGTTACCTTCTTGATAATAGTCTTCTCTAGAATACCAAAAATTTTCCAAAGAAAACGAAAAATTTTAATTGTCTGACTAGAGAAACTGAAAGGTAGAAAACAATGCATGAAAATTAAAGTTGTCAACATAACAATGATGTCTGTTCTTTCCTTCTCATAAATAATCTGCCCTTTCCAAGTAACACAATTTAAATACTTATAAATGCAAGTAACTAACTAATGATTTTTCATGGTTATGCACAACCAAAATGTAAGGCCTGATAAGATGTAATCAGATATTTGAAGAAACATTTACCCTCTAGATGTTTTCTCATGAGTCCACCAATGACCTGTATTGAAGACTATGATATCAGCATCCTGATACATAGACGTTGTCTGGTCCATCAAATCCAATCTCAGGGTTTCTATAGATCCATTTTTTCCTTTGAAAACGGATTCTCTGACAAGAAAGGGAGCAGCCACAAAGTCCACCGAACAATCGTAATCCTATCAGAATGGGAAATGGAAAGCTCATCAGAGAAGAGACAGAGGAATAAAAACGTTGCAATTCAAAACTTGCCTCGAACCGGAAAGCATAAACACCCTTCTTCTTAAATTCTCTCCTTCCAGAAATCTCATAAACTCTTTCCTTGTTTTCATTACTATGGCGGAGAAGACACACCAAAGACTCCCACATGTTCCGATTTAGGGAATCTCCCACAAAAACCAGTTTCTTCCCTCTCAATTTCTCCAGAAAATCAGTAGCGTTAAATCTGGATGCATTCAATAATCAACAAACAAGTCATAACTTTGGAAATAATATATTTCTAACTTGAAACAGTTAGCATTTCACCCAAATGCAATATACTATATTACATATAACTAGAACAAAAATTTGTCCATAGAAATCATCAAACAAAACCGGAAGACTGGTGATACTTCATACACCATAACAGCAAAGAACAGCGTTGACTAGTAGTAAAAAACAAGCTAACTTGGAACTTTTACAGATTGCAAGAGACAAAATAATAATAAACAATCATGGGTCTGCAATAAAATACGACTCACCTGCGTCGTCATCCTTTCGCCAACACAAAAATTTGATTATCGAGAACAGACGTTATATGCCTAACCTCAGATACAAAAGAACTATATCCTTGGCATAAAATTTCATGAACTCATTATCAGGTTTCGCTTCTGCTTGAGGAGAATACACTAAGGTTTCAGAAATCAGATAGAGATGATTACCTAGGGATGTCGCAACCATTTGATTGCCACTTCCATTTAGCAAATCCATCATCAGGCCTCCCATTAAGATGGCAATCAAAGTCCCGATCGATGTAAGGACAAGAGCCTGCTGGATAGTATGGCTTTGAATCATCCCTCACCCATTCACCATCAAATATATCACATGAACTGATATTTTTGTCAGTGTGATTCTTCTCCAAAGAATCCGCTTGATAACTCGTATTGCTGGATGTTTCATCTCCACCCACCTTTTCTCTGTTCGTAAAATTGCCTCCATTGTTGTTTACGGCAATCGTATTATCACCATCAAGCGAATTCTCCATAGATTTCCCTTCAGTTTTCCCCTTCGCGTGTGCCTCTTCAGTGGCAACAAGTAAGGTTCCATTATTTGTTATCTCAGAGGAATTTCCAAAGCGGATATTCTCGTCAGCTATCAGTGTATTCCCGTCAGAGCCCACGGGACTTCCATTTTTAGCAATAACTAAATCGTTTCCTTCATGGGTATTCGGCTCAATGCCGCCTTCAACACGAGAAGTTTCATGTTTAACCTCTTGAGAGAAATTTCCCGGATGGGTGTTTCCCAAAACAATCCCTTGTCCGTTATTGCCCTCGAAATCTTGCATTTGAGCAACCATTGATGTATTGACCTCTTGGATCGTCTGAACTTGCATGGCATCAGTGGCATTAGTAGAAGAAGAAGAAGAGGAAGAGGGAACAGAAAAAGGGAAACTCCATGAAGCATTAGAGGAACCAACACCAGCATTATAAAATCCCCGAAACAAAGGCACAACCAAAGGAGTCTTGAGAGAGTTACTGAAGAAAAGCAGAGTGAGGAAGATGAGAGAAACCCCAATTCCCAAACCAAATCTAGTTAACACCTTGCTCTTCGACGGCAGAATCTGATCGGAAGATGAATGCTTCTTTGAAGAATCCATGGCCAAGCATATATGAATAACACTAAAGAAAACCAACCCTTTTCAATCCTAAACCAAACAGTTAATCATTTCCAAGTGAAAAAACTTTAAAATTATAAGAAAAATATATATGTTCTTGTACACTTATGTAGACCAAAACTTAGATCATTCTTGATTCGAGACAAATAAAAAATAAAAAATAAAAAAGCCAGGAGCATATAAAATCTGTGAGGTACTAGAGAGCGGTGGGTAGGGAAAAGAGAGAGAGAGAGAGAGAGGAAGACAGTGAGCAACGGAAGTAGGGTTAAAAGTAGCCGGCCGCGGTTTTGGGAATCTATCAGTTTCTGAACAGAAGCACTTTTGGGAATTCAAGGTTAAGCCATTAATAATTTAGATTAAAAAAATTATCCAGAGTGATTCGCATGAAAGACTGGATTTTTGTTGGTAGTAGGAATGTTTTTCTTTTTAGGAATCTTAAATTTCAGATTTTATTTTATTTTTTTAAAAAAAGAATTCTAAACGTCTAGTGATTATTATGAATAAATATAGATCTTCTTGGTTAGTAGAAACATCCATGGAATGGTAATTTAGGACGAAGTATATTTCATTTTACAAATTTAATGACCTGACAAAACAATTATCCATATTGTGGGATGAGCATGTTTTTTTCTTTTTTTTTTTTTGGGTTAAGAAATTGATGGCATGGAAATTCACTTTTCACTTATTACAATTTCTTGTTTGTCCTTCTTTTTAATAACAATGCTAATTGAAATCCATTAAACGACAGTCAAAACCATTAAGTATACTATCATTCATTCATATATATATATATATATAAGCTTCCATTATTATGTAGGATATTTTATTTTTGGTACAGTTATAATTGATCTATTCACAATTCAGTTCCAATTTCCTAGATTTTCGTGTCAATTTAATTAAATTCATCAACAAATATTAAGGCTAGAGTTAACTAGCTGAATGACACATCTTTTCTTCCTATGACCTCCAAAATAATCTACAAAATCAAAGTAAAAATTCAGAACCATATGAGTTAAAAGATTATATGAAAAAAAAAAAATTTAGGATCTAACACAAAAGTCATAATAAGTATTAAAAAATTATTATTATTTAAAAATTAAAAATTTTAGTTAAAAATTTTATTATATACGTAGATCTATATTAGATGACAATAGTTAAATATATAAAAAGATAATAAGTAGATCGTTATGAAAAATATCTGATAAGATATGTGAAAATTTTTGAAAAAAATAATATATTTTTTTATATAAATTATTTGATAATATAAAATTTAATAAAATTTAATTATTATTTTAATAGTAACAAATAATAACACTATTATAAATAAATTGAACCACTACTAATAAATATTTCGAAGCTATTACTCCAACAATTATTACTCTTGACCAATATGCATAAGTTATATGTATATATACCTACAATGAGAGATCATCTCTTATCTTGCAACTTAAATTTTCAATATTCATTATGCTATTTTATTTATTATTAATACATTCATTAATTTAAACATTTTAGTGAATCTTCGATCATCTCTAAACATATATTTTGAATTATAATATGTTACAACTTTACTTAATAACTCTCCAAATTAATAAATATATCAACACTACACTAGATAGTTTAATCAACATAATTAATAATTTTTTCTATCACTTTGTCATCATCTCATTAAAAACTAATCTTATAAACTTATATCTTCACTTGAAAAGTGACAAATGAAGAAATGATCATGACAACCAGGAGAAATGCATGAGATTCTATAGAAAAAATATTTTTAAAGTATAAAGAATAAAGAATAAAGATTTACTCAAATAAATTATTATTCTTTAAAAAAGTATATGATGATATTATTCGAGTTATTAAAGAAGTCGATCAATATATTGATTCATTTAAACAACAATTATTAAATATCAAGAGATAAATATTACCACTCATTAATCAAGATCAAACCTTAAAAAAAGGACGAGCAACATCCTAGTGCATGATTATCTCAACCAAGACCATGCTAGTGATGTCAAGACACTTGAAGGTAGACACCTAAAGCAATATTTGGTGACATGTGAATAGTAATAATAACGAGGTAGTGTTAAGAAGAAGGTTGAAAAATGGAAAATAAATTGACCAACCTCAACAAGACTACCAAGACTGGGTAGTGCAACCAAGAACAAGAGTTGTGAGCTTGAGACCGAGCTTATTGACAGTGATCTATATAATCTAAAATATAGCAATTAATCCTCTTTCTTTGGAATTTAACGGAAGAGTATATTCAATATAAAATTTAGTTGTCATATCTAAATATTTATATGGAGGCGAAAAATTTCACATAACAAGTAAACTATTATAAGAACATTGTTAAGTTTTAAAGTGCAACAAAAATAATATTTTATAAAGGCTTTCTCTACTAAAATAGTTTTAGACACTCAAGTCAATGAATATATCATGGATCCTCCCGCACCGTCAGTCGACATCAGTGCCACCGACGTGACTTCCTTCGGTGATGAATCAGCAGAAAAAATCCGGCGAGTCAACCTCTTATAACCTAAGAAATGGCATATGGAATAAATCTTTTGATATTTTTAATAAATAAATAGTAAATCTGAACTAAATTCCAAACAAATTTTTATAATAAAGCGTCAGTTTGAACTAAATTTAAATCTAAAAAAAATTTCGGAGGTGATTATTAATTCTTTTTAATAAAGACTTTCAGATACATATCTTTTTCTTCGGCAATTTTGCAACATCTCGCGAACTGTAATAAAAAATGTAGCCGCCTGCTGCCAACAAAATGATTGTTAGACACGTGACATAAGCACGCATCTAACTCTAATTACGAGTGATGAGTCTCAGGGCACGCACTACTCTTTCCCTTATAAAACACATTCGACATACACTGCTAATAGATTTATTCTAATTTCACCACGTGTCAACATTTATAGAGATAGATGATTTGATAATAATATCGGTGGCAGGAGCATGCTACTTTGCTTACATTGAATGCTTCCGTCTTTTCCCTTTCATATTTTTGCCTAATGATGCCTATAGCGTGCAGCTCAAGCAATCATTCATCCACATGCATCAAAACTACGTCGTTTCTACTTCATTCAAAATATTCTTCTTTTTAGTTTTTTTGTAGTCATCTTTATTAATAAAAATTGTATCTCTACTTCATTAAAATTTCTTTATGAAAATTCCTCAAAATTTTTTTGTAGAACCACAACAATCAACTGAATTACATTTCTTTCCACAAAAATACTTATACATGGCTTTCCCCTCTTTTCTTTTTACTCTTTACAGATGAATACGTGCATTTGACAATGGCAGATTGCTTGTTTTAAAGCTCTACAACTAAATGATGTGAAGTGATGATAGTAGTTATAGATTAATGTCACCTAGGGCCAGAAAGTTCCATGGCTTCCACCACAAGTGAAGACTCTTCTATGAAATCTAAGTATCTTTGAGGAGGGTTTTCTAAGGATCGGAATCTGGGTGTCTCAACCTTCTGTGAGGCCTCCCATTTTTCAGCTAAACCATCACCTTCTAACATCCTTAAGACTTCACACATCTTCGGTCGATGGGAAGGATTAAATTGTGTACATAACAGGGCAACCTGAACCATTTCTTCCAATTCAACCTCGTCAAAATTGCCCATTAGATCCTTGTCCACCAGAAGGTTCAACTTTCCTTCATGATGGAGCTTCTTTACCTGCATAAAAATGGAAGAGAAAAGTTAATCGTAAATGTGAATTAGAACATTCCTCTATGTTGATTGAATAACTTTCTTCAGTCTCTTGGTAAATAGGAAACTGTATAATAACGTATTAGCAAATCAAGTTGCTGGTTTGTGCAAAGTTTGGAGCAAGAGAATGTACCCAATCAAGCATAACACCTTTCTGGTTTGCTGCTCGTCCAAAATCTAAGGCTCTCTGACCAGTTATCAGCTCAAGAAGCAAGATCCCAAAACCAAAGACATCAGTTTTTTCTGATGACTGACCTGTCGACAAGTACTCAGGGGCAATGTGGCCAACAGTGCCACGCACAGCTGTAGTCACATGGGAATCTCTGTGATCCAAGAGCTTGGCTAACCCAAAATCTCCGACAACTGCCTCAAAATCTTCATCCAACAAGATGTTGGCTGCTTTGACATCACGGTGGATAATCTTGGGGTCACACTGTTCATGCAGATAAAGTAGACCTCTAGCTGTACCCAAGGCAATCCTCTTACGCCTTGTCCAGTCTAAAGCTGGCCTACTATTGATATGATCTGATGCCAAAAGAAAAAAGCCAAAGAATGGCCATGTTATTATATGAACCGAATTTGAGGTAGTATGATTTGAGTATGAAAAAGAAATCATACTAGCAGACAAAATATTTTAATTCATTTGCAAGCTGTAGGAAACTCGAATATCTGAGTGCTTGTAAGATTTTGAGTTTGGCCAAAACAGAAACGGGCATCAACAAGTTAACAAGAATGATGGAAGGAGTCAACTAAAACCATCCATGTCAAACAAGCAGGAGTCTTTTCATTTGGGTTATTAGCATAAAGTTATGAGATGGTCATGAAGTGACTAATATTCCTTTACTTTTATGTCTATAGATTTCTGAGGATGGAATCTGCAGACTTGTAGGAAGTTATGGAGGTTTGGATAAATTTTGGGTGAGAGAAAAAATTCCCAGATTTTTGGACTAGTAAGAATTATTAGCAGCTAGAAGTGCATTGACAAACCTCGTAAGCGGGAAGCTACACTTCCATTTGGCATATAAGGGTAAACAAGCAGCCTTTCATTCTCAGTAGAGCAAAAGCCACTGAGCCTAAGAAGGTTGCGATGAACTGCTAAACTTATAGTCTCCACTTCTGTCTGAAATTGGATTTCACCACCTGCTATATTGAAGTCCTTCAACCTTTTAACAGCCACCAAATTTCCATCATTCAAGCACCCTTTGTATACAATGCCAAACCCACCTCTTCCAAGAATGTTTTTTGAGTTGAAATGGTCTGTTGCAGCCCGAAGCTCCTTAAATGTATACCTCTTCAAATGGCCCAATCTTACATCAGGGTCATATTGATCTGCCCAAGAATCAAGACTCAGAAAGCAGGGATAATAGAAGCAAAACAAGGAAAGTAACAAATTAAAAATAATGCTTTTGCCTTCAACCTTAAAACAATCAAATGCACCCTTTCATGACTTATCCAGAAGTAACATATATTTCTTTGTCCATCTTATTGATAACTAAATTATTTATTCTTCTGAAATCAGAAGTATCTGTACGAAACTAAAGTCAGCTTCTTCAAATATTGTTCTTACTGAATTTAAAAACTTTCAAGCAGAATCCAACTGCCAATTAGCAATCCAATTTTAAACAAATTAAAAGGGAAAAACATCAAGAAGTATTCTGATAGTAGGTCAAATAGAATTAACGTTATCTAGGATCTGATTCTTTCTAGGAATTTGAGGATTTTCAGTTTCATTTCCTTTCCTTATTTGATTGCTACTTTGCCTGCATTGTTAATTTTACTACTGGCTTCAGTACATTTCTCCTCCTGGCATTCTCTTCCATTCTAACTTTTTTCTTCTCTTTCCTCTCTCATACTTCTCTTTGTCTCCCATTCTCCGTTATTATTTCCTCTTCTTGTCCCATATAAATGTTAGTACCATCACTAAAATGCGAGAAAAACTTCTGGAACTGTAGAATGTTTGCCAAAAGAAAAGCATGTCTAATTATTCATGTGCATACCTGCAGAATCTAGAAATTAAAATTTCAAACCAAGCAGGATACTCAAGAAAAAACCCACAAAGACAACCATAGCACAACAAATGAACTAGAACTCCCAACTCTCAAAGATGAAAACAACTACTGCTTACACCATAAAACTCTCATTTCAAAGCAAGAAAAAAATACCAAATATAAAAAGAAGACTAAATTTAAAGGACTAACCATTGACATCAAAGAATATCTGCTGATTGTGTCTATATCGCCACCAAAAAAATAAACCAATAAGAAGTATGACGAAAAAAGCAGCACCAAAACTTGCACCAAAAGCAACAACAACATGATGGCCATTTGTTCCAGAATCTGATGCAGCTAAGAAAACAAAGATAAAAGTTCATAAATGTCATCAAATTTCCAAGCATAGAACTTTGAGAACAAAAAATTAAACCTGCAAAGAGAAAAACCTCTTACCATCTGGTGGGAGTGAAAGAGGCTCCGGGAAGACAGCAGAACAGTTGTCGCCGGCCTTGGGCCCACAGATTAAAGGATTACCAACAACTCTGGGGGAAAAAGAATGCACCACTTTTCAATAAATAATATAGTAATAATTTACATGGATGGCTTCTCTCAAAAAACAAAAGACTTTATTTGCATGGCAGATTTAAGATAAAAGAAATATCTTACTTGAATGTTCTTGCTGATATTTTCGGAATGGTACCACTCAGATTATTGTATGAAAGATCCCTGTGTGCATATTTTACTTCTAATGGTGAATAAGAATTAGATAAAATCACCAGCAATTTACATATTACTTCTAGTTACATGGTAAACCATGGACAAAAAGATGGAAAACATACACAAGTGTGAGACCTTCAATGTTGGACAGAGACTCAGGGCAGGATCCAGTAAGGCTGTTGTTATTTAAACGCCTGACTTAGTACAACAAAGTAACAAGAAAGGCTTAGATTTTGCGCTGGACAGTCAATATAAATCAATAAGAACAATGTCTATGGCAAGATATGTTTCCTACAATGAGAAAGCAGCTTGCAGAATCTTTGGTAAGCGGCAAACACCCTGAAACTTACAAATAATTAAGGTTCTGTAGTGCTCCCAAGGAGGTTGGTATTTCTCCAGTAAATAAATTGTTCGAGACATCAAGCGTTTGAAGTTTTTCTAACTTCCCAATTGTATCCGGAATAGGACCAGAAATAGTATTATTTTGGAGCAATCTACAAATAGATGTTAACAGAATCATATATAAAGAATATTAAGTGAACTTGAAACTTCTAACTTATCACTACTGCAAAATAAAGGCAATCCTTGTCAACAAATTAATAAACAGAGGAGACAACAAAGCCAACTTAAAACAAGAAGCAGAAATGAGATGATCGCTTACACTGACTGCAAGTTTGTAAGGTTTCCAATCCCTGGAGAAAGAGTCCCGGACAAGCTCAGACTAGGAAGTCCCCTGTTTATGGGGTAAAGAATCATCCACTCAAAAAATAGGCTTCAAACACTAAGCAGATGGTTTTCATGAAGCCTTCACCTTCATGCAAGATTAAACACAAGAAACAGATAGAGAGAGCTAAGAAACTTACAAAGCGGAAACATAGCCATCAGCCGAACAAGTAACCATACTCCAGCTACAAGGGTCCACAG
>NW_019014623.1:857904-881926 GCF_000150535.2 Carica papaya | reverse complement strand
ACCCAACCTTCATAGTTGATACCAGATGGAGAAAGAGTAGCGAGAGAAGACCCAATGAATGCCAAAACCACTAATCCCACTCTCAGCACCATGGAGCAATTATATTCCATTTTCTCACTTTTAATAGCTTTTACTTTGCAAAATCAGTATCAGCTTATCAACGCCATTACAACTAATAATTCCGTAACCCATTCTCACATAAGTTGCCTGTTAACTGTGCCTTATCCAGAAAAGATTCGTTCCCAGAATCAGAACCAGAATTACCATAACAGGAAGGGTTCCTTTTCTTCCCTACTTTTTAGCCTCAAAAGAACAAAACCGTGTCGCTTTCCAACTAAACCGAGTGATAAACAAAGACCCAGAAGCTTAAACTAACGTCTCAGAGGATACCCAACTCAAATGCAGAGAATTTTAACGGAAGTAGGGAGGATGAGGACCAAATGAGGTAAGAGAAATAGCAATAGCAAGAAGGAGAGAGTTTTCTCGAGAAACAAGCAGCGAGGAGCTTAAAATTCTGAGATCCTAGAGATCTGAGAATGTCGGTGTCTGATTTCCAAATGTGTTTGGATGATCCCAACAAATTCCATGTGGACTTGTTGTTGGTTTCTACCTTTGCCTAGTTGCTTCACTGCGATTCCATACCACCATTATCTTCTTCACCTCTTTCTCTCTCTTTTCTTTTGCTGTTTATAGTACATAAACAAACCAAAAAGATGAATGAAATCACTCACGCAAGAAGGAACCATACAAGCCAAGGCGAAGACAAAATGCCAAAGTGGACACTGGACACAGATACAGATGCAGACACTGTAACGAAAAGAAAAGATATAATTTTGGGGGGGGGGGGGGAAATTAATTTTAGAAACCCAAAAGCAATATAATTTTTTTGTTTTAAGGAATAGCAAAGATATTCGAAATTTCAGTGATTGGACTGAAGGAGTTGATAAGAGAGAAGGAGAGCCGGATGTCTTTGAAAAAAGAAGAGATTTGCAGGTTGAGCTTTTGGCAGGTCACGTGCCTTACTGTGTATTGGCCATCCTCTTGTTGGGTTTTGCCTTTCTCTCTCAACCGAAATTTTTTTTTTTAATAAAAAAAAAAATAATAATAAATTTAAATTTAATTGACAAATATAATTTCTTTTTACATACTTTAATTTTTATAGTGAACAAGAAAAACCAATCATTCTGACAAGAAATAAATTAATAAAATCAAAATTAATTTGTTAAAATAATAGTACTTCTGTTTTTTTTTTTTTGTAATTTGTCAAAAAATAGAAAATAATTTTAGAAAGCTGAAAAAAAGATATTTATATTATTTTGTCATTTATTAATATAAGGTTATTAAGTTTCAAAAATCATAAAAGATGCCTTTTTGCCTGTTTTCTCTTTATTCAGACATGTTCTTTTCTCTATTTTTTATTTTTTACAAAAAAGGTATAATATGCTTTTTCCAATTTTATTTATCTTCTCACTCTAATTTCAAATAAACTTTCCTCCATTTTCTTATATTTTTTAGCTTAATAATAGTTTTTACATACAATATTTTGTAGCATTGTTTCTTACTATGTATATTTTACGTATGTAATGGAACTTTTTTACTTTAGTCTTCAAAAAATATATAATTTAATTTTTAATATTTTTTATTTGTTTCAAATATTTAATTTTTTATTTTTTAATATAAATAACTTCAAATTTAGATTATATTCGAAAACTTATAAAATTAATAAAGATTTAAAAAAAAAAAAATACAAGTCATTGTCCGACTAGTAATTAATATAAAATACCAAACTATGTGTACTAAGATTTGTAAAAAGAAATAATATATTAAAATATAAAATACCAACGTGAGATGAAACTGAAGTTTACCCTCTCTCTCTTTCTCTTTTTTTTTTTTTTTTAATCCTCTACACAAATTGTAAGATGTTCTTTCTGCTTAACGGCTTGCTGAATGGAGAATATTCTTTCAATTTTTTAAAAAATTCAAGTGAATGAGGAATTTATTTATATACTTTTTCTACTTATCGTAATTACCAACATATTTATTTTATTTATATATATAAAAAGTAGGGGTAAAAGTGGAAAAGAAAATTTGGGATGTGATTAATGGTTGATTTAAAGAGGCAAGTGTGAGTGTTTGTGGAGTTTAATAAGAATAATGCCTTGATTTGGTTGTGTTTGGGAAACTGGAAATCCCAAACCCAATGCCATATGAGTATTTTTGTCGTTTCTGGGAGAACTGAAATATTCCTCCACCTCATATCTTTAATTAAATTATTCATATATAATAATTTTTCAAAATATTAACTTAAAAACATTTTAAATTCCACATTTTTAATTAAATTTGTACCTTTTTTTTTTTTTTTTTTTTTTTTTTTTTTTAACTCATTAGAAATGATTACGGGAGAAACTTTTACCGACCCTTTATTTGTAAAAAAAAAAAAGAATAGTGGTAAAAGAATCCGAATGATTCCACCTAAATGATTGAGTGGGGAAGGCATGGGTCGAGTAACTTTATTTTTTTACTCAAACAAAAGACCATCATTAGAAAACAAGATAAATTATTGGTGTTTGATATTATTAAAAGTCAAAATTCACGACTTCAATTTGTAGTTTTATTGGACTGTTAATGCCAGATGAACATGGACTCTCTCATCCACTCTATTATATTAAACAAATGTTAATTTTTACGGGAAAATTAGTGCTAGTATTTTCAAAAGTAAGAAGATATCTGACGCCTGTTTGTTATCATGAACAGGATGAAAGAAAAAAATTAAAAAAAAAAAAAAAGCAAAAGCCGGAAGTGATGAAACTGGAGGGGACCCAGCAAAATACCAAATCCGAGAAGATTAAAAGAGAATTTTGACTGAATAAATCATCATTCTACTTACTGCCTACCAATGACGTGGCAAATTCTTATTGGTACAAATATGATAGTTATTCCTCTTTCAACTTTTCTTTGACCAAAAAGGGCTTCTTTTTTTTTTAAAAGGATATGGGGCCAGGGTTAAGGACATGTTTCCTATTTTTTATGGGGCTGTGGGTCCTTCTCCGGACCGCCAGCCCCATACCAACTGGGCCTTAAATTATCTTCTTTTCAGCACTCGTATTTATTTATTTTAAGCTGATGTTAGTCTCAACTAATATAGGTTTTTTTTTTTCTTCTTCTTCTTCTTCTTCTTCTTCTTCTTTGGGGTGGGTAGTTGTGTAAGACCAAAAACCAAACCACTCCGCCGACCAAATACTTGTTGAAAATCACATGGAATTGTTGTCTTTTGTTTTAATTAGTGAGGTACGTCTTAAATTGCCCGTGTACAGATTCTATCTTTTTAAGGCCATAATTAAAAAGAATCACCATTTTTTTTTTAAAAAAAAAAAATATATTTAAATTTCTATTAATTAAAAACTATAACAAATGAATTCTAATTACTTATAAAGTTCCAAATTTGTGGTTTTCTCACAAAATAATTTATTTGCGTAACTCATTCGGAAATCCCTACTTATTTTAATTCTAAAATTGTGAAAATATTTAGAAATTTAATTTTTATTATTCTAAAATCGGACTAGATTTTAAATTTATTTTTGCTAATAATTAATCTACTCAGTTTTACTATACTATTTAGTAGAAAACGAGATATTTGGTTGTTGGGTCATGGGATGTACAATAAAGGCCCAGAGATAGGGAATCTCATAAAAAGTTAAATTTATGTGACAAACAATATGTATGACAATGAACAATAATTTGTAGTATGATTTTGGCCAATTATAATCCAAACAAAATAGAGAAATCAGAAGTTCTCTTATGACTTTTACTTGTCTATTTATCTCTGGATTTTTCCTCCTGTTTATGATTTTCTTTTGGGAAAACTGATGGTTTTATGAAAAATATTTTCTGAAAAACAAAAGTTTCCTGTTCAGTTTGGTTTAAGAATTTGGGTCTTAACTACGCCACCCATATAGACTGGTAGTGAAGTGAATGTGAACTGTTGGCTCCACAAAAAAGGAAACTAAGATCTACTTACCCATTTCAAAATCATCCATTCTTGTCAATTTCTGACCACCTGATTATTATTATTTTCTATTTTCTAAAAAAAAAAAGAGAAAATAGAAAATTCGAAATGTGAACGAGTGATGGGAGGAATTTTGGCTATTATATTATATTATATGATTTGGGGAGCGTATAAGCAAATAATTGGAATTGATGTAGTATCTCTGCGTGGATGGTGCTGCATTTATGTGCCGTTGCTTTCTACCAACTGCACTGCCTTAATTTTCTTTCCTTTATCTTCTCTACTAGATTTTATCATTCTTCTCTCGCTCCTCGGTCTCAGATATCTTTTGGAGCAAATGGAAGAGATGGACACAATGATATAAAAATTAAATATAAATAATGTTTCTATCTACGTTAAGTTAGTTAATTTTGTAATTTTTCAACCCATAATAGAAATATATTTTGACTTAAATAATTATTTTTATGCAATTTATATGCTTTAATTTGGAGTTAAATCAACTACTTCAAATACTTAAAAGAGCGATTGCATGTTTGGACGACCTACTTCTCTTACTCAATTAAATTGAAAAACAATAATAAAATCCCACGAAACGCAGCAAGAATAAACCAGAAACGACATCAGAATTCCATTCCCTTGACCGAGAATCTGCCGGTGTCATTGCCCAAAGCCAGCCGTAAATCAGCCATGCTGACGCTCGAACACGAAACCACAACCCTCTCCCCCACCGCGCCACTCCTATCTTTCACCACCGCGTTCCGTACGCTCCGCCATCGACCCACCACTCCACCCACCACCTCGCACACGACCAACTCTTCACCTTCCGCCGGGTTGTAAATATAAACCATTTCCTCCGCCGACTCCAATGACACCGACGCCATTCCCCTCCACTCATCTTCCTCTCCCTTCAATGTCTCCAAACACGCCTCCGGCATCTCCCCCATCTCCCTCATCTCCTCCAACAACTTCCCTTTCACTTCCCACATCTTAACGCCTCTCACATTCCCTTCTTCCCCCATAATCCCCACCACCACCATACGCTCCTCCACGAACGTAATCGCGCACGAGAACACCCCATCATCTGGTTTTATAACATCGTACGGTCCTTCCCACCTCTTCGTCTCCGTATCAAACGCGAACCCCTTACCAGATCTCTTCTCCACAACGTACATCTTTCTCGACTTCACCGCCACCGAGACCCATGTCGAGGAGGCCGAGTCCTTCAAGATCTCAGGCATTGACTCGCAAGTTTCCCAACTTCGGGTCTGCAAGTCAAAGATCTCCACCGCCAGGGGATTCTCCTCGAAGTCGCACGTTCCTCCGGCTAGCACCACGACCTCACCAACAGCAGCCACGACCGGGTCGGTTCGCCAGACTTTCGGGCCGTCAACGTGGTGCCAGGTAAGATGGAGGGGGTCAACGGAGAAAGAGAATTTAGAGGTGGAGAGTGTGTAGAGGATGGTGGAGTGGGAGGATCGAAGTGGGGATTGGTGTTTGACGGGGTGTTGCTTGAGTTCTACCCACACGTGCGAGCGAGGATCGTAAGCGTGCGTGGTTGTGGCGAACGGTGGCCGTCTGGATTGGGCGTGGACGACCAGCCACGGCTTGACTGGGTTCAAGTTGCGGAGAGAGGAGGAAACGGCGACGTTCCATGACTTGGAGACGTGAGAAGCAGGGAGTAGATCCACGAGCGGCACATGCGAGAGCACGGACTCTAGTATGTCTCCATGAACCGGATTTTCTTCTTCTTCTTCTTCTTCTTCTGGTTTTGTGTGTTGATGGTGAGTGCTGTCGCCGTCAGACATTTCTGAATCCTTTTGGGTTGGATGTGGTGGAGTTCTGAGCCCGTCTGAATTTGATTTATAGTACGAGGCGTTTATATAGACGCGGGAAGGGAAAGGAGATAGTTTTTGGATTGTTCATATTATTATGGTAAGTTGGCAAATGCAGTTTCGGTCCATTTATTATTATTATTATTATTTTAAGGCGAACAAGCATGGTCGCCTCTGCAATATTAAGAGAAGATTGACAGGGGACTCTATTTCGAGCAACAAAAATTGTTTGCACATTCCAATCCGGGCAAACCGCTTCTAAGCCATTTATCCATCCAAAACAAGTGAACATTGGTATTCAATTTAGCTACGCAGAAAAGAGGTGTAAATTCTGTGTCAACTACAAATAGTTGGTCATTGTAGATTGAGAAAGAGAAGGAAAAGCAAGTAACGCTACTTCAAGATATAATAAAATTATTTTTGTGTTTGGTTAAAAATTGTATTATAATAATTATGTACCAGCTATTGAATTAGTGAAATAATAATTAAGAGTCGTACATATATATACAACTATTTTTTTCATTTAACGAGACATATAAAATTATTAAATAAGTAATATAAAATAAATGAATAAATAAATAATTTAATTTGTTAATGTATTAAAAAAATTACTATTTAAAATAATAATAATGAATTAAAACTCTAACTGACTCTAACAGGCTCCCAAGACATGACAAGTTTAATTTCTTGATTAAATGCATTTACTTCACACACACACACACACATATATATATATATATTGGTATAAGTAAAGTCAAAAACAAAAAAAAATTCAAGAGATCGTCGTGCACATCATGAATTAAGAAACACCCATGATACCGTAAGTAAGGAGCTGTTAGAGATCATTCGGTACTTGAACGTGAGAATATAGACCTACCAATAGAGAGAAGTCAGCATTCGTCAACTAGTCAGCACATTTATTCCCTTCGCGATAGACATGTTGGATCCGGACCTGCCAATCCTACAGTATTAAGTGTTTGATTGTACAAACGAGAACGGTATGCATATTAGTATAGTAATCCTCCTTAGTGAGTAACTGCACTGTCAGAGCACTATTCATTTTTAAAATGATACTACTGAACCTGACATTTCAAGCGGGTTGAAGACCATCGAAGGCACCTCAAAGCTCGATATGAAGAACAGAGCATCTACCAATTTTTCAGTTGAAGCTTCTCAGGCAAGCACCATCTTCATCTCTAATAAGTCTGCCACAGCATGCAAGATTAATTGCAACACAAAAAGCACCATCAGTGTTCACTTACAACCAACCCTTGGATGGTTTCTGCTAAGCAATAAGTTCATCCGATCTGTGTGTCATACCTGAAAGAAAACAAAGATTCATATTATTAGTCATAAAAATATAATCAATCATGAGAGACACATTCTCAGCAAGCTCGTCGATACTGCTCTCACTCTCTTGAAAAATAAATTTATTTCTATAGTTCCATAAGCTCCAGCAAGTAAGGTCAAAGGTCACTCTCTAATTTTGAAATATCTTGCACTAGAGCCAATTATTTTTAAGGTTCAGCACTAACCACTCATCCATAGCATCACTGAAAAAAGTTGATTGGGCTTTAGCAAATATGATCTTCAACCATAGTAGTTTGGTCATGTTATAATTACAGAGGACATGATCCACACTCTCAATAGAGCCGCCACGCTTACTACATTCCGCAGTAGAGGACATGTGACATTAGTATCTCTCTCAATTCGTCAAAAGCTTCCCCTTAGAGGCCAACCAGAGGAACGTACGCACCCATTGAGCACTTGGCCAACACCCAATGTCTCTTTAGTTCCTATCAACTAGATGTCAATGATTGCTCTCTATGAGGGCGTAAACTGAGCTAACCAAGAAGTACCCACAGCTCGTCATACCCCAAAAACAGGAGTCTGAAATATTGTCATTGGCAACACCTGGTGAAGGGCCTCCCAATCCCATTGGTCGGACGGCACCACATAGTCCTGGACACATCTATAGAGATCCCGCTCCTCAATAGGCCCAAAAGCCAAAAACTTAAGTAGCCCCAGATCCTCTAACCAATAGTATTCCCAAAATATAACATTTCTCCCTTAACCAAAGGACCATTTGATGCAAACTCGAAGGTCCATCCAGTGATGGTTAAGGTTGCCGCAAAGATGGGAGATTGGTCCCATCGGCTTGTAGCTCCATGATAAATCAGGTCATCTATACTTGTGGGTGAGGACATGGACCCATAGGAGGTCGAGCTTCGCAACCATAGCAAAGCCCAATTTCATCAAGAATGCTTGGTTTTGTTTAAGATAGATTGAATGTGTAACACCCATTAATTTTGCCATTTATTATTATTATTTTTAATTAATTTTTGAATTTATTTTATTGTGTTTATTTTATAATTTTTGAATTTTAATTGATTTATTTAATTTAATTTAATATAATTTAATAAGAATAAAAATAATAATAATGATTAAATTGGGTAAAAATATTATTTGGACTTAATTGAAATTGATTTTGGGAAAAAGGGGTGAAAATTAGGATTCTGGGGGTATTTTTGAAAAGAAAATCGGAAACCGGGGGTCAAAATGTAATTTAGAAAAAATTGTGCCCTGTCAGCGCCACGTCAGCAGCCACGTCAGCGGCCCAGTCAGCAGCCCTGGCCAACCAGGAACTGCCGCGTGGCAAGACCACGTCGACCCAGGAATGGGCCACGTGGGCGATCCGCGTGCGCGCGATCGGACGGCCCAGATGCGTCCCCGCGGGCACGGACGACCCATATTAAGCGTGCGCACGGACGACCCAGATGCAAGCGCACGGACGACCCAGATGCACGCACACGGACGGCCCAGATTTAATCAAAATGGACGGCTGTGATCAAAAGGCAAAAGGGTATAAATAGAACCCCCACACCTGACCACAAAAATCCTAGCCGCCTGCCCTCGCTAGAGAAGACGAACCAGACGCCGAAGGAGCCGGCCGCCGCATCGGGGAGTTTTTCGACCGCCGATCAAGGTAAATTTCATACCCCCGGTTCATTTTTCAACGCTGAGTTCCCCTGTGGCCAAATCGGAGCCAAAATCCCGGCCAAACGGTCGGAAAATATGGCCGAAACCCAGCGGTGCTGCCGCGCCCCTCCTCGATTTTTGCCTCCGATGAGGCCCTTCCCGGCCTCCGTTTGATACAATTTTTATATCATCGTGATCACCATTCTTTTCTCTACAGGTTGATCAGAGCCAAATCACCAAAACACGAACCTCGCCGGAGAGCCGCCGCACCCGAGAGCACCGCCGCCGGTAAGCTTCGATTTTTCGTAATTTTTTGGCCCCCCGAGGGCCCTAGGGTTGTTTTATCACAGGGACCAATGCAAGTGCGGCCGAAAACGGCCAACTCGAGTCTAGTCATCAGTGACTTTCCCAAAGATTACTAGGTCATCTGTAAAAAAGAGGTGTGAGAGGGCAGGACTCTTTTTACTAAGACGGATCAGCTTCCATCTATCATTTTTTACCAAGGTGTTGATGCAATGGGATAGTCGTTCTATGCATAACACAAATATATAGGGTGAAAGCCGGTCCCCTTGTCGAATATCTCTAGTAGGCTGAAACTCCTGGGTGAGATAACCATTTCATAACAATTGCATGGAGCAAGAGAAGATACAATACATGATGACTTTGATAAGGTTAAGAGGGAGACCAACATCAAGCAGAGTGTCCTCCACATATTCCCATCGGATGTGATAATAAGATTTAAGTCCATCTTAATGGTCATCAATTTGTCTTTCCCTCGCAAATGCTGCATAGAGTGGACCACTTCTTGGGCAATAATAATGTTATCCATAATATTCGTACTGGTTACAAAACTAGCTTAGGTAGGGCCAATCAAAAAAGACATTAGGTTCTTGAGTCTATTGGCAATGAGTTTAGTAATGATCTTATATAAAAACATTAATAAACTGATCGGGCGAAATTCTTTAATAGTCTATAGTCTTGCAACTTTAGGGATGAGGGTAATAAAGGTCTTTTTAATCCCAGCAGGTAACTGTTTTCCATGAAAGATACTCTTGACCATTACACAAATCGACTTGCCTACAGTCTTCTATTAGTTTTGGAAGAATGTCGTGTGAAGACCATCCACACCGGGGGCCTTCAGCGGGTGCATGCTAAATAAAGCGTCATGAATCTCATGGTTTGTTATCTTAAAGTCTAACTAAGCAATCATTGTAGCTGTTAACTTCGGGAGCAAACCTCTTACATGGTAATGCGATAGGGGTCCCTCTTTTCCCGTATAAAGGTTCTCAAAGAAAGTGGAAGCTGTAATCCGAAGTTGGCCTTCATTGGTACGCCAATTACCATCCCCATCCTTAAGCATACTAATTTTGTTCTTTTTTCTTTTAGAGATGGTTTGAACATGAAAGTATTTGGTGTTCATATCCCCCAGAGAAATCCAATTACACAAGGATTTTTGCTTCTAGACCATTTCTTCTTACAGTAACACCTCATCTAATTTCTTTTTCAAGGATTTCTTTAGCTCTTAGAACCTAACAGAGTAGTGTCTTTCTAATGCCCATTGGATCCCATTTAGTCTTGCTAAAAGGATGCATTTTCTCTTAGTCATATAGCTAAATACATTTATATTCTAGTCTTGCACATTCTAGTTAAAATTATTAATGTTCTCCTGGATGGGAAGATGGTTTTGCCAATTTCTCTTAACCAAGTTAGGGAAATCAGGATGAGATAACCAGGCAATTAAAAATCGAAAAGGCTTGGGGTTCTTATTGTGAGTGTGACAGGTGTAAGGGATAATTAAGAGAGGCCTATGATCTAACTGCACTTTTGGAAGATGGTGGACAATGGCCTCCAGGAATTGGTTGAACCATCTCTGGTTATAGATGGCTCTATCAAGCCATTGAAATGGGTCCTATATCGCCATGTAAAGTTCAGTTCTACATAATCACACTACTGCAAGGAATTGACATTAATAAAGTGGTTAAAGAGAGTGCAATCTTTAGACTGTTTAGCCACCCCCTCTCCTCTCGATCGTCCACATCCAAGATGACATTGAAGTCCCCAACAAGGAGCCAAGGGCAATCTATGTAATGCCCGATAATGGTGAGCTCCTCTCAAAGGTCTTTATGTTTTTGAGGATTCAGGCTCCCATAGACAATGGAGAGGGAGAAGTCCTCTCGACCATCTTTCCTGCTAATCCTCGAATGGATAAACTGATGGTGATTGTGTTTCACATTTACCTAGATAAACTTTTTTACATCATCCAAATTGCATTCAAAAATCACACCGCCTCAATTCTGTGAGAGTAGTCGAATCCCACGTTCTTGATCACTTTATCCGCTTTTTCGCTTGTCGTCTTAGGCTTCAACAACGCGACCAATGCTGAGTTGTCGATATTAAAAAAGGATTTAAGGACACACATGAGACTAGCTTTTGCTGCACTTTAACAGTTTCAGACAAAAAATGAGTAATCCATAGGGTTTAGATAAAGGAAAAGATGAGCTAATGCTCAAAAGGAAAGACTATGTTTGCTCTTTCTGAAGGGCTTCAACAGTGCTCGAGACAAGACTTACATCCTTGTTGATAAGCTCTTAGATTTTAGATATAAGGGGGTTGATCATAGAGGAAGTACTGGATATAGGTGCCTCATCTCTTTTTTTAGCATCGATTTATTTTTTAAAAGTCTTATTGATTTTTATGCCTTTGCTGATACCAAGTCTATCTGACGGTTTGACTACCATCCTGAAGTGATCCCTAAAAGAGATTGTTGGTGACATGGGGCTAGGAGAGGAGGCCTGATTGAGATTGTGGTCTTGGCCCACCCTATCTTTAATTATTACAGCTGTATTCTTTGAAGAATTAAGCATAGTAGTAGCCTGACTTATTTTAATCTTCTCATTTTAGGTCCTTCATGCGCCACAGGGGCTGATGCATCTATGTGTCCTGCTATTTTTTCTGGCCATCTTATTCATAGGAATCACACGTCTAATGGTGGTCTTAACATTAGCCAGCATGATAGAACCCGTGATTTCAAGGAGGGCATCCATTGTCTTCTGATAATTGTTTCCACCACCAGTACTTTTCTTTTGTTCCTTGGGGGTTATCTCTCATTTGAGACCCCTACATGTTTAGAGATTTTCACCACCAGCCAATTTGGTCATTCTAAAGCTCAATCTATGTCCACAATTATATTAAATCTTGATCCATTCTTATTATTCTCTCTTGAAATGCCTGAGCCTTTGCTTGCGAAGTACATGGACCCTTCCTTGCAATTTTCCTCCCCTTGCGTTGGACTTGCATCCAGGGACCATAACTTTTATCTAGCACTGCCACTTTATCCTGTTCACTGGGATCTGTGTTTCCGCTCTTGACTAACTCAATCTTCGTCTCAACATTTTTTTTACACTGGTCTTTAAGGTGTCTATATACTTCGTAGTTGAAGCATATGGTAGGCAAGCCCTCATATTCCACTCTCTATAGGCGCCCATCTAACATGAACTTAGAGATGAGTGGTTTGGTCAAATCAATTCCAACCATCAACCGGGAAAACTTGCCTCGTTCAGTAGATTCAATGTTGTAGTTAATGCGAAACACCTTCCTTATTACCATAAAGATAGCTCTGAGCATACTCTTGTGGTAGTACTAGATGGAGAGACTAGGAAATCGCACCCAGGCCACCACATTAGTGACATCCGGATTTCAGTAGAAAAACTGGGGGACCAGGGTGAATTGTGAGGTAGTGGCCATATATAACTTCACACGAGCCATTCGTAAGAACATACAATTAGTCCTCTATCGAGTGGAACTTGAACATGTAGTAATCATCATCTAGGCAATTAGGTGTAGCCGATCATTAGGCTTCCATAGGCTATGAAGTTTTGTCTAAAGTGATTTATACCCAATCGACTTTCGAAGCAGTCAAATAATCACGGTAAGTTTCATATTTTGCGCTAGGAGGTTATGCACTTTATCAAAAAAACTGATTCTCGGTATTTCATTCTCCCTTAAGATCCCCATTCCTGATCTCAATTTCATCTCAGTTGTTAGCAGTCTAATGATTATTGATTAGTTTATCTCCAAAGAATGCTTTTACATTCGGTGCTCCCTATGTCGGAGGAGATTTCTCAAGATGTGTGGTTTGTGATTTCTCGCCTGTCATTTACCAAAGCTTCACTGCCTCTCCGCCCATTCCATAGGACCCATCCCCAATCATAGCATCCACCATATTTTCATCTTCAAAAACTGATTTTTCCACACCAGCCCGGAGAAAGGTTTGGGACTTCGATTGGGTTGCACCAGAACAGGGTTTCGACATAGGGTTTCGGCAGTTCTACTTCACATATAATAATTTCACAACAAATGGATTAACTTACAATATTAGTTGTAATACTCAGACCCAAAAATTTAGTCCGGAATAATTTAATATTAATGAAATAATAAATTAAATTAAATTAAATTTTAATTTTTTTGTTAACTTTTAAAGAAATATGGATTTTTGAATGAAATTGAAATTAATTTTGGAAAACAGGATGAAATTGTGAATAAAAAGGTGTGTATTTGAAAGAAAAGCTTAAAACAGAGGGTCATAACGCGCCGTGTAATAGACACATTGGCATGGGTTCCACGCAGGAGCCACGCAGGTGATTCGCGTGCTTGGACGATCCAATCTGGCTATAATACCAATTGTAAAAGCCCAAAACTTAAAGGAGATGAATATATATTGTAAAGGAGGAAGCAATTAAGAGTTTAAAGTTTATATTTCTCATACAATAAATTGGGATGTTCAATAGGTTACGGGAATGTCCCTTTAAGTAAGATTTCAATAACAGAATAAATAAATAAAAGAAAACACAACTAAAGATCTTATGGAGTTAACCTCTGCTGGGCAAATATGATGGGATACGGGAGCAGCTTTATTCACAACCTTTTTCTTGCTGTTCAGGATCTGGATCTTGGTAGCTCAGCACCTACTCAGCAGTTCTAGCTAAGGCAAAACTAATAGAGAAGAGCTTTCGCATCTTTCCTCCGGCAGTGAGCAATTTCAGACCCCCGGTTCCACACCACAGACCAACACCTACTGTATTGATTGAGCAGAACAAGAGACCTAGACTCGCGATTCAAGCTCCTTCTCAGATCTCGGTAACTGGACGCAGTAGGACTTACCAGCATTATGGTAAAGATCATGAGGACCGACCCTGCTATTGTCTCAACAATACTTACCGCATATATGTAGAAGTGCCCAGCACTATGCGAGAGAGTGCCCGCAGAATCAAAATCAAGCTAGACCTCCAATCTATGGTAGAGTCTAAATCCTCACCTAGTATAGCTAAAGCCAACCCGAACATGATACAGGATATGTACACTATCTGTATTCACCTTATACGTATTTTAATTGATACTAGTACTTCACATTCATTTATTTTATAAAAGTAAAAAAATTTGAATGTATATTCTGAAAATCTTGATTCTGTGCTGTTTGTGTCTACTCGTGAGAATGAGATACTACTAGGAAATGTAATATACAAAACTTGTATTATAGAAATAGCATATATGAAATTGAGTGTAGACTTGATAGCACTAAACATGAGAGATTTTGATATAATTCTTGAGATGAATTGGCTAGCAGCGTATCACATCACCGTAAATTATTTTCATATGATACTTGTATTCAATCTTCTTAACGAAGAATTCTTTACAAATTAATAAAAGTTTTAGACATTATTCCTTCATGGTAACTGTATTATTTATATGATACTTTAACTCAGTTGCTCTTTTTTACATTAGGCAAGCCTAAGAAATAAATTTGCCTTCAAGAGAAAATAGATAAGTCGTGTTGAGATGGAAGAACAGAGAAAATAGATCAAAGAGTTACAAGATAATAGGTTCATCTGACACAGTATATCTCCCTGGGGTGCTAGAGTCATGTTTGTAAGAAAATAGGATGGATATTTGAGATTGTGTATTGATTACAGGGGATTGAACAAGGTCACAATTAAGAGCAAGATCCCCCCTAGGATTGATGATATTTTTGATCAGTTACAGAGTGCTTAAGATTTCTCCAAGATTAATTTGCGTTCGAGTTAGCATCAGGTAAAAATTAGGACATAGGAGATCCCCAAGACGTTCTTCAAAATCTGGTACGGGTTTTATAAGTTCCTACTCATGCTATTTGGGTTAACCAATACACTAGCCATTTTTATGGACTTGATGAACAGGATCTTCAGGCAGTTCTTAGATCAGTTCGTCATAATATTTATCGATGATATCTTGGTCTATTCGAAGAGCAGAGAGGAACACGCTCAGTACTTGACTTAGGTTTTATAAGTTCTTAGGGAAAAGAAACTTTATGCAAAACTGAGCAAATGTGGGTTTTACCTTGAGCAGACTACCTTCTTAGAGTACATAATATCAAAGGATGAGGTGTTAGTGAATCCCGAGAAGGTTGAGACAGCAATAGGTTGGGAAAAATTGACTTCGGTTAAGAAAATTCATAACTTTTTAAGGATGACAGATTATTACTGCAGATTTATGGAAAGGTTTTTTAGCTTAGCCGCCACCTTGACCCGACTTACGAAGAAAAACGTCAAGTTTGAGATGAATGATGATTATAAAATGAGCTTTACAGAACTCAAGAAGCAGTTGACTACCGTGTAAGTTTTAACTCCACCAATAGGATAGACAAATACACAATGTACAGTGATGCCTCTTACCTAGGGTTGAGCTGTGTTCTGATATAGCACAAAAAACTCATGCCTTATGGGTCCAGCTAGTTGGAAAATCATAAAAAGAATTAACCCACTCACGACTTGGAACTTGTTGTTATTATCCACGCCTTAAATACCTAGCGTCATTACTTGTATGGAGAGACTTTTGATATTTACACAGACCATAAGTGCTTCAAGTATATATTCACCCAGAATGATCTCAACATTAGTCAGAGGCGTTGGATAGAGCTCTTCAAGGACTACGATTGTAATATCTTATATCACTCAGGTAAGGGCAATGTGGTAGCTGACACGCTCAGCAGGAAAAATGCATGTATATTGGCTCACATAATTATTTCCAAATGCAGAGTAATAAGGGCTGCGCAACAGATATAACTTCAGGATTTGAAAAGGGCCACATGCCTAACCCATCTAACTGTTCAACTCGAACTAATTCAGACAATAAAGGAAGCCTAATTGATTGATTCCACTCTAGTAACTCTCATAAATAATATAGAATAAGGCACAAACACAAAATTTTGAGTCTTTGTCGATGAGTTTCTTAGGTTTCAGAACAAGGTGTGTGTTCTAAATAATAGTGAACTAAAAATATATATCATGACAGAGGTTCACAGTTCAAAGTTCATTATGCATTCTGAAAGTACTAAGATATATCAAAGTATGCAATCCCGATTTTGGTGGAGCGAGATGAAAATAGAAATTGCTGATTTTGTTTTTAAGTGTCTTGTATGTCAACATGTTAAGGCATAACATGAATGCACAAACGGACTACTTCAGTCTTTACTAAGACCGGAGTGGAAATGAGAACATATTGTTATGAATTTTGTAACAGGGTTGCCTAATACACGCTCGGGGCATGAAGCAATATGGATAATTGTTAAACAACTCACCAAGTCCTCTCAATTCTTGGCCATCAGAATGACTGACCCCTTAAACAAGGTAGTAAAAATTAATATATGGGATATAGTGAGGCTACATGGAGTTTTAGTGATAGTGGTATCAGACAAAGATCCCAGGTTCACCTCTCGGTTTTGGTTAAGTTTTCAGCAAGTAATGGAAACAAAATTGTCCCTTGGCACAACATTTCACCCTTAAACAGATGGATAATCAGAATGAACCATTCACACACTAGAGTATATGCTCTGGTCCAGTGTTTTAGACTTTGGAGGGCATTGGGATGATCACCTACCCCTAATAAAGCTCGCATACAATAACAATTATCAAGCAAGTATCGACATGGCTCCATTGGGAAGAGGTGGATAATAGAAAATTTATTAGTCCGACCTTGTAGATGAGACAACAACAAAGATAGTTAAAATCAGGAAGAACATCCAAATAGCCTAGAGTAGGCAAAAAATTTATGCGAACACCCAAAAGAAAGACTTGAAATTTGAGAGGAGCGATCGAGTATTTCTTAAGATCACCCCCTTTAAGGGTATCAACAGGTTTGGAAAGAGATAAAAGTTAAACCCCCAGTTTATTAGACCGTTTCAGATCTTACATAGGGTTAGTACATCCACCTACAAACTAGCCCTACCTCCAGAGTTATACAGGGTCCATGATGTATTTCATGTGTTTATGCTACGCAAATACAACCCACACCCCTCGCATATGTTCTCTCATGAGCCACTTCCACTCCAGGAGGATCTATCCTATGAATAGGTATCGGTAGATATTTTGGACCGAAAGAACAGAGTGCTTCACAATAGAGAAATTCTTTTCGTCAAGGTCTTATGGTAAAATCACTCGAAGGACGAGACCACTTGGGAGCTAGAATCAAACTTCAGGACTCAGTACCTCCAATAAAATGACTAGTGAGAGAACGATAAATTTGAGGGGGCAAATTTCTTTCTTAAGGAGGGGGAGAGATTTGTAATACTCGGACCCAAAAATTTGGTATGGATAATTTAATATTATTAAAATAATAAATTAAGATAATTTAATTTTTAATTTTTTTATTAATGTTTTAAGAAATATGGATTTTTAGATAAAATTAAAATTAATTTTGGAAAATATGGTGAAATTGTGAATAAAGAGGGGTGTATTTGAAAGAAAAATTAAAAATAAAGGGTCAAATCACAAAAAGGAGAAATGTGGGCCATGTGGGATGGTCACGTCAGTCGCACGACAAATCAGAACGCGCTGCATAGCAGACACGCTGACATGGGTTCCACGTGGGTGATTCACGTCCCTAGGTGATCCAATTGCTCGTGCTTACTCCTGCACGCACGAACGGTCCGAATTGATTTCCTGGATAAACATGATCAGACGGCCCACACATTTTTGATCGAAAGGTGTAGATTGATTTTTCAAATAAGAACGATCCAATGGCTGAAGAGGAGCCATGTCTCCTCGAACAAACGATACAGATTTAATGAAGAGGAGTATTGAAACTCCTCTTCACGGGGAATCCTAACCCTAGCCACCAGATAGGAGATCGAATAAGAAGAAGAAGAAGAAGGGCGGCTGGAAAGTGAGTTGGTCACTAGAGGAGGAGACCGGTAACCGTCACCGTCGCACCAGAGCCACTACGATGCTGAAAAGGTAAAATTTTCTCTTTTTCTACTCGAAATTGGATTTCACACCTCGCCACACCCATATCGGAGCTAAAAGGCCAAATGGTGAGCCGAAAATCGCGAGTGGAGCTCGACTGAGTCACCGCAGCCGCAACCCGAAAACTCCTTCGATGAGCCCCTTCCTGGTTCCTGTTTCCTTCAATTCTTTGATCAATGTGTTCATTGTCTCTTTTTAGTGCATGTTAGCCAAAGAAAAACTCTGACCGCAAGAGACGAACAGTGAAAGTCGCTACACCGAAAAAATTCCTCCACCAATAGGGTCTCGATTTTCCTCTTTTTTGACAGACAAAGGCCCCATAATCCTATTTTTAGTAGGTTTTCATATAAAACCGGTCAAACTGGCAAAAAACGGCCAAACCGAGAGGAAGCATCGTCGTGCCGGAACCCTAAATCAGCCGAAAAAATTCAAAAATGCTCTATTTGGCTTTTTTTAGGGTATTTTGGGATACGTGACGCATGTTTTTATTTCTGCAGAAAAAACTCAAGAAATTCGAGAACTGCCAAAAGGCGCAGTGAAAAAGATGGTATTTTGAATGCTAATCTGGGGTAAGAATCCCTCACCATTTTTTCCCATTACGGTAAATTAAAGTCTAATAACTAATAACAATGTGTTTTATAAAAACTTAGAAATCCCTGATTTAATTATAGGTCATCAATAGAGCCAGAACTAGTCAGTATATAATTGCCCTACCTGTGTTATTTATGTCCTCCTATATTGTCTAAATTGCTATTGTTTATTTATTTTAATTATTTTCTTATTCATTACTTGTTTGGCTGATTATTCTCACATATCGACTCATTCGAAGCAAATGCTCTAATAACATTTTCTTGATTTTCATATTACCTATTTACATAACTTATTGTTGATATGTAAATATAAAATATTGGTATGTAATTGTTGATTGATTGATGATATGGATATATGCGTGAAAGGTTTATCGGGTACCCTGGGGAAGGGTGTACGACCCAGTGCATAGAAAAACCCTACCTTGGACATTACTTCAATCGAACATATTGAAAATTCTCATATCGGAAAGGGTTGGAAGGTATACTTCATCCTCATACCAGACGGGATATTGAGGCAGTAGTATATTTGGCGCCCATTACTGGATGAGATATGGGGATGTCCGATTCAATGATAAATTGGATATTGGATCTATGCGTAGAGGGGATCACTATAGACCCCCAAAGGTATTAGTGAGCGGGTAAGAAGGTAACTTACTGTTATTATTCATTTAAATGTGAAGTAAAATGCTATACTGATTATTATTTTCATAGGTCAATTTTGAAAAATCATAAGGGTAAGTATGGGAATAATGATTTTTATGTTAAATGAATTATTTTAAAAGAGATAATAGCTTTATTTACGATTTTTACCAATATTTAGTTTTCTGTATCGGTGTTAAGTATGATATTCTTATTGGACTCGTGTAGTTCATTCATTATTTAACCATTTTCATATCAGGAAGACCAAGATTCATATCCTGAACAGCAAAAAGAAGGTTGTGAATAAAGTTGCTTCCCGCATCTCATCATGGTTGCCCAGCAGAGGCTAACTCCATAAGATTTTTAGTTGTATTTTCTTTTATTTATTTATTCCATTATTGAAAACTTCCTTAAAGGGATATTATCGTAACCCTATTGGGCATTTCGATTTATTGTGTGAGGAATGTAAACCTTAAACTCTTAATTGCTTCTACCTTACAATATATATTCATTTCTTTTAAGTTTTGGACTTTTACATTATTTCTTCTACCCACAAGCTAACCAATTTTAAGGAGAATATTATTGTTGAATTCATATGAAAAGTTCAATCTCCATTTTTGGTTTAACAAAAATAAATATGCTATTGATGGACGTATAAAATACTCTACTAATTTTTACAAAAAACGAAATAAAATTTTTTAAAATAAAATGACTTCATAAAACAACCTAAAAACCTACTATTTGAATAAATAAGTTAAAAAAATCATATAATTTCTGTAAAAAAGTAATATCATCATGTATATATATTATCTTTAACTAAAAATAAAATATTAGTTCCAATAAAAAGTGGAGTAGTTTGAGGACCACTTTAGTATATTTTCTATAGATAAAAACCTAGTGAGAGATGGACCGATCAAGGATAGATAGCCAACAATTGTCTCCCCATGGGTTGGCTGATAAATAACCAAAAAAAATTTTAAAATATTATTTTTTGAAATATTTTTTTGGAGAATACATTTGAATACTAAAGAAAAAATTTATAAGAATATACTCATAAGGTTAGAGAATAATTTTTTAAATTATACTCACATTAATTATCGAATAAACAAATAACATGTGATATAAGTAATAAATTACGAGGCACTTAATATAAAAATAATGATAAATGATCTAAGTGATAAGAAAACACCTAACAACTAAATCAGTTAAGTCTCTCTAACATAATCAAGTATAAGACAAATCTAGTCACACATGTTTAATTATTAATATTTGAAATTATTTGTTATCAAAGTTATACTTATACCATTATTATCAAAGTTATGGTCTTTACTTAACTATATAATTACTATAAATACTATAATTATTATAAAATTGGATGAACATTGTAACATCCAACCCCTAAAATAAATAAATAAAAATACGTGAAAAGTAAATAAAAATTAAAATTTAGATTTAAATGAAAGAGTTTTAAAAATTTTAGGAGTTTATTTAATTTCAAGAACTTAAATGAAAACAAATAAGAAAAAATGAGGGGTGAAAGTATAAATAACTGGGAGTGGAAGGGGGTAAAAAGAAATTAGGGAACGAACGGTCCTGATCGAACTGTTTGAGAATATCAAATGACTGAGATTTTATGAAAAATGAACGGCCTAAATCGAGTTAGTGAGATCCAACGGCTGGGGGAACGAGTATAAAAAAAGTTTAGGATTTGTTTTCATTTGGGTGAGTAGCCGAAAAAAAGAGGGGGCGACAAAAGGGAGCCGATCGAGTGAGAGAGAAGGCAGAAGTTGTGTCGAGTGGGGGAGTCGAGAGGAAGAAAAAAACAGAGGAAAAAAAGAGGGAGGTCAGAGAAGAAAGACGGAAAATGAGAAAAGAAAACAGAAAAAAAAGGGAGTAGCTGAGCAGGAGAGGGAAGGGGGAGCCGAGAACGGCCGCCGCAAGGGAAAAAAGGAAAATGGTGGAAGCGAGCTGAAAGGAAGAAGGAGGAAGAGGAATCAGCTCAAGACGTCGTGCCACGGCGAAGACCGACTCGAGCACGGTAAAAAGGTTTCATTTTTTCGTCTCTTCTTCCCCTATTTTCTTTCAATATTTTTCTATTTTATACTAACAAATTTTTAGGCGTGAAAATCATCATTCCAATCCAAGCAAGTAAGGAAGCATGGGGTTGCTGAGAGGAAATCATCCAGAGCTGAATCGAGGTCAAATCGCACCATGCTAGAAAGATAAACTTTTTTTTAGTGTTTTGGTTGGTTGTTGAGCGACGGGGGGAGGGGGGTGGGGTGGGGGGGGGGTGTTGGTGTCAGGCTGACTGTGCTAGCTCGACTGGGTCATCCACCCGTGCGAGAACCGAGGAGCCTTCCTCGGGTGTGGGAAACCGACCCACTAGTGAAAGCCGCGGGGCCTTCTTTGGGAATGGGAACTCGATTCACCCACTTAAGATTCGATTCACCACTCAGGAAGCTGAAAAGTCTTCCTCGAGTACAGAAATCCGATCGACCACACATAAAGCTGAAGAGTCTTCCTTGGGTACGGAACCTGATATTTTCAGGTATTCCGTCGGTTGTCATTGAGATCCATGATTTTGATTAAATTAGTTTATGTTTAATATTTAAAATTATATTAATTAACCTGTATCGTATGTACAATAAATTAGGAGGTTCAGGCGAATCTGGGAAGAATGTGCATAAAGAAGTGTAAGTATTTTCGATTCTGAACTTAGATATAATTTTTGGAAATTTGCACAAATTTTACTAATTTTATGTATTTTAAAATTAGAATGGATACTGACCTAATTTTTGATGAAGAACATAACCTGGATTTATAATGAATGAACCCTAAACTATGGGAATTTAAGAGATGGAATCAGAAAACAAACACAAAAACTGATGAGGAATATTTAGACTGTGATGAGAAATGAATTTAAATCTAAAAGAAATTCTTAATTAAGTGAAAGGATGAGAAAGAAAATAAAATAATATAAAGAAATAGAAATAAAAATAAAAACAAAAATGAATAATTATGATTATGGAACGATCAATTTAAATAAAATTTAAGAGAAAAATAGAATGTGAGGAAACCAAATAGGGAATTGGAAACGAAAATTTGTGAGTGATTAGGGTATAGACTCTGAGTGTCCTTTTCGTTTAGTCTGAATTGAGGAAGGGAGTGTGTGTGTGTGATTGAAGCTTAACGAGCATGGTGAACCTGCACATGGATAGAGTTTAAAAATAAATCCAAGCGTGGATAGGTATTTGTGAGTGTGGATCACCTAGCAAACGTACTTGTTGTGGCCATTGTAAAATTTTTTGTGTGTATGCTATCCATGCGATGGAGGGATTCATTATACCTCTCATCGATGACAACATAAATGACACCGCGCAATGAAACCTTATAAATGACTTTTCGATGGTATATGTGATATTTCGTGTATGTGGTGTATATTTTGAGGTTATGATTAATATTCGAGTGCACATATATTCTTTCGAGAGTATGCAATTATGTTTCGAGAATTGTAAATGATCTTCGAGTAAAATTTAGAAATTCGATCAAAAATATGTGAAAATAGTGAATAAATGGATTTTGTATTGAAACATTACTACTGTATTTGTCGCATATTGTGTGTTTTGCATAAAATCTTATTTAGGTTGAAAGAATGTAAATACTTATTGAGTCGGTAAAAGTTATTAATTTTCACCATGATATTTTTTAGATGAGAAAAAAAAGACATAACCGCTGTCAGATGAGTAGAACTTGTAAAAGAATTGTTGTTTATATATATTTTCAAGTGTACATATGTTCTTTCGAGAGTATGCGATTATCTTTTGAGAATTATAAACGATATTCGAGTGTAATTCAGAAATTCGATCAGAAATATGTGAAAATGGTGAAAATAATAAATGAATTTTGGATTGAAAGAACAGAAATACTTATTGACTTGGTAAAACTCATTAAATTTCACAATGATATTTTTCAGATGAGAAAGAAAAGACATAATCGTTGTTAGATGAATAGAACATGTAAAAAAATTCTTGTTTATGTATATTTTTTGAATGTACATATGTTCTTTCGAGAGTATGCGATTATGTTTCGAAAATTGTAAATGATATTTGAGTGAAAATCAGAAATTCGATCAGAAACATGTAAAAATTGTGAAATAATAAACGAATTTTGTATTGAAACATTACTATTGCATTTGTCTCATATTGTGTGTTTTGTATAAAATCTTATCTGGGTTGAAAGAATGGAAATACTGTAGTGCCCGGACCGAGAAGGAGAAAAAAAAAAAAAAAGCCACGTCGGCAGCCACGTCAGCAGGCCCGGTCAGCAGTCCCGGCCAACCGGGGCCTGCCACGTGGCAAGACCACATCGCTCCAAAAAGGGGCCACGTTGGCGATCTGCGTGGGTGCGATCGGATGGCCCAGATCAATCGTGCGATCGGACGGCCCAGATGCAATCGCACGGACGGCCCAGATTCAATCAAAAACGAACGGCCCAGATTAAAACGAAATGGACGGCTGAGATCAAAAGGCAAGGGGTTATAAATAGAACCCCTACACCAGACCACAAACCCTAGCCGCCTGCCGCTCGCCGGAGAAGACGAACCAGAGGCCGACCGCCGCCACCCGCCGCGCACCGGGGAAATTTCCGACCGCCGATCGAGGTAAATTTCATACCCCTGACTCGTTTTTCACGCTGATTCCT
>NW_019014623.1:790676-811381 GCF_000150535.2 Carica papaya | reverse complement strand
AAAATCACCTTGAAGAATCAACTACAGATGATTTACTGTAGGTTTTTGGGAAAAAATTTACTTTATTTTCTCATATGTTTGATATTGTTACATATGAGGTATATATACAGAATTCCTATACACAAATAAAGAAATTACCTTCATAATAGAGATTCTAATTAATTACATCATTATGGAGAAGATACCGGATAGAGGAAAAAATATATTAACTAATTAAGCAGCAAAAATATTCTAGTCAAGATTTACCTAATTTGCATATTGGCAAGAGAGATGTCCCCTTTTTCCTTAACTCATCAGCTTCAGCTTTTGTCAGTCCTTCTGGAGCTTCTTGGATTAGTTTTGGGTAAACTGGAGTAGCAGGTTTCCAGATCATCACTGGGTACTGTGGACGAGTGCGATAATTGTAGTTCCTACCACGAAAAAGATAAACTACTCCACCAACTCGATGAATGATTTTCCCCCCAGTTTTTTCCTGGAATATGAATAAAACTTTAGGAAAACAAGGTTACAAGTCTTGGTCTAGATTCTTATAGCCAAGTTTTAAGTGCTTAAGGGTATATATTTAGTTTGACCATTTTTTTCTTTTTGATTTTAGCAATCAGAATATGCTGTGGCCTCTTTTCATGTCCTAAGATTAAGTCTTCTTGCAGTCTGACTAAATGTAGCCATCCAAGCCAAGATTAAGCAATTCAAAAATTTTTTTTACAGTATAATCACAGGAAAATCGAATCGCGGATGGGCTGACGCTTGGTTACTAGCAAGCTACCCATGGGAGTTAGTTTGGCTATCTTTTGGCAAGGAGAAAATGACAAGCTTTGTTATTCATGGGAACAACTTAAGTACTTATTATCCCTTCTATACATCTCTAGAAATAATCATCCAGCACAAAGATGGTCAAAAAGGTTTTAGTGCCAGTTGGCCTAGGCTTGTGCTTTTACTACGACAGTAAAATTCTTAAGGAAAAATGACTTTAAAATAACTGTTTAACGAAAGATGGCCAAAAAGGTTTAGTGCCGCATAGTTAGTTTTATTGTTCTTTTGTGAGAGTAAATGCTGAAGCAAAAACAACCTTTAAAAATTGCAACTTTTTGACAAAAAAGTAGTTTAACATTTGGTAAAAATTATCTAATAAGATATTGTGGATATAGATTTACAACGGAAGTTTAAATTTTATTTGCAAAGGAAGAAAAATTATGAAATATGGTTGGCTCTTTTATTTTATCGAAGTACATATCCATTGAAAATTCTAATACTAGCAATTACATCCCTTTTGGATGTTTGATTGATCAAAAGTACCCAAAACCAAACATGAACTAATTGGATAGGCTTGTTAAAGTCTTCATTTTTCTTTTGGCGGTTTGCATACAAACTTTAAATGAAAAAATTGGTTACACTGGGACTACAATGAAATAGCCCTTGCACATACTTATACAGAATGTGGTTTCTTTCCATACAGAGCATAATGGCAGAAAAGAATACCAGAAGGTGCAAATTGAAATTTAAATGCAACTTAAAGTTAAGTTCAGGATAGAGGAACAGTACACGCACTGGGTATTGCATTATAATAATGTCATCACCACTAGTCTAATAATTCTTCCACAAGAACAGCAGACGCAGTGCTTAAGAATCAGTTTTCCATTTTTTTCCCCAAAAAACTCAGACTTCCGAGACGATAATCTCAAATTCGGAGCCCTGCTACTTATGCTGTCCACCTCTCCAGAATTAAAATAAAGAACTTTCAATCAATGAGATATGCCGCTAAAATTCGATAATACCTCAAGGTGTCGACAAACGTTATCCATATCCACAGTTGGCACTCCTTTGCAACGAACCTTACAAACGCGCCGCCGTTTCCAGTGCGTATGTACCAACTCCAGCATGTTATGCGTCAATCCGTCCCTTCCTACGCTCTCCAATCCATTAACCAACAAAATTCACCTTCATTGAGAACAAGCAAGTGATCTATACACACATTCTTAAACAACTTACCCAGATTAACCTGGCGATTATCATGCAAGTGAGCCTTAATAAGCATTTTGATCTCCGATTTGGTCAAGGGTTCGCCCAGAATCTCTCCCCTCGTCTTCCCTTCCTTGGGATACTTGCCGAAGGGGAAGGGGCCCGGCATTTCCACGTACTTCACACCCCTCTTCCCGGGCAGAGGCGGGTTGAAAGAATCGAATAACGGAATATTCTTCTTTGATTTCTTCAATGGCGCTTTCCCCGTCCAAGGACGCGGCATCGTCGGCGGCGCGAACGGCAGGAAAGCCGGCTCGCGGATTGCCAGCGGCTTGGCCTTCGGGGTCTCCGTGTAGCTATATTGGAACTCGAAAGGAGCTCCAGGAAGAAGATATGATATGCCGGAATCCCCGAGGACAACGGCTCGGTCTCCGTCGGAAGATATAACGCCATCTTGAACGGGCTTGTAGTAGTGCGATTGACGGTGGGGGAGCTTAAGGGCAGGGTTAGACGGGGGTTTTGAGGATTTAGAAGAGTTGTTTGGAGGGATTCGGGACTTGCGAGGGGATGGATACTTGGGAATTGGTATTGGTGGTGCGGGAGAGAACAAAGTGGAAGTTGTGGTGGTGGGATCGTTTTGGGGCGGGGTCGATGGGAGAGAAGGGAAGAGGTTGATGCCATGTAGAGATGCCAAAATAGCCATTGAAACGAGGTCACCTGATTTCTTGAAGTGGAATAAAATTCTCAGAGTACTCAGAAGTGCAGATAATGTGTTTCAGTTCCTGGAGATTCTGGTACGTGAGATTCTGGTAGTCCTTGTCGAGGGAGCAAAGAAAACTACGCAGACAAACATGATATTTTGGGTCCTTTAAAACGACGCCGTTGTTCTATTTAATAAACGGTGTCGTTTATTGTCAACCACAAAATGTAATAAGGAAACCACGTTTATGAATACAACGCTATTTACACTTTTAACCTTTTCTCATCCAACGGCTATAATTCCACAGAGGTGCATCAGCATCAAGTAATATGTATCCGCAGCAGACCAAATAAGATCCCAAAACCCTAATGACCAAAGCGCCACATATATAATCGTCTCTATCTTTTTAACATCTCACGACTCTCTCACAATATCCCTTGGTGAGCTGAAATCCCATCTGCTGCAAAATGCAGATATTCGTGAAAACCCTAACCGGGAAGACCATAACCCTAGAGGTTGAGTCATCGGATACGATCGACAATGTGAAGACGAAGATCCAGGATAAGGAGGGAATCCCACCAGACCAGCAGCGGCTGATTTTCGCAGGGAAACAACTCGAGGACGGCCGCACGCTCGCGGACTATAACATCCAGAAGGAATCCACACTGCACCTGGTTCTTCGGCTCAGGGGAGGTGCCAAGAAGCGCAAGAAGAAGACCTACACCAAGCCCAAGAAGATCAAGCATAAGAAGAAGAAGGTCAAGCTTCCCGTCCTTCAGTTCTACAAGGTGGACGACAGCGGCAAGGTCCAGAGGCTCAGAAAGGAGTGCCCGAACGCTGAGTGCGGCGCCGGTACTTTTATGGCCAACCACTTTGACCGCCACTATTGCGGAAAGTGCGGCATGACCTATGTTTACCAGAAGGCTGGTGGCGATTAGGTCATTTTCTTTTTGTTTTTATCTGTTTTCTGCTAGTCGTTGTTTTCGTTAAGGTTCTGATACTGATAATCTGTTACCGATTTAAGAAAAGTGTTTTTGGTTGAGCCTGCTGAATTTTTATGGATTGGATGATTAATTAGAGGATGGATATTGGGAGATAATAGTAGTTATATCAGTATAATTTCTAATGGTCATCCAATGGTTGATTGTTTTGGTTGATTCTTTTGGTAAGCTTATACCAATATCATATTGGCAATACCTATCATTCCGCACTCTGTTATTCTAATTAAGAAGAGGGATGGAAAATATTGATTGGCAGTTTCAGTTGATGCAATAGTTATTATGATTCATTGGATATTGTTTTCAATACAAACCTTACAAGATTTTGAGGATCAAGTGGGGAAATTGCTGGTCCATTGTGTTCTTTATGTGGAATGAAGGTGATCAGTATGAACTTTCTTTTGGTTTGTACAGCTTTCTTGGTGTTTAGATGTTAAAGTTAGAAACATACCATGCCTTGACCAATACTTTTGTTGCCCCCTGTATCATTTTTTAGGAAGTTCAAAGCAGGTGAAGTTTTGATTCTATCGTGAGAGTTTCAGAAGCGTCTCAATTTTTATTGGTGCTAGTTATATGCATGTGTGTTTTTTTTAAATCAGTTGGGATCTGAATGCTGCATCACTTTGACAGCTTAGGACATGCAATAAATCTGAGTTTATTGCTAATTGTCTATATCCATGACAGGTTTTAGTGAGGTTTTTTGCCTGTTCAAATTGTGCTCTTGTTGTGTTATGATCCTAATTGTCTGTGGGAGCATAGTTCCTGGATTGTCAACATGTGAACCATCTACTTTTTAGGCCCCTTTGGTATTCAAAGGTTACCCAGATTTTTTTTGTTTTTGGACTGCATTTGGTTTGATTTTCATTCCATCATCACTTTCCTTAACATTTTGGAGAACATATTTTTTGTTTAATCCTATTCTTCATTCTCATCTTGAATACAGTATTTGTGGAAATTCTATTCCCTCATTAATTTGTAGGAACTAAATTCCTACCCTGAAGAATTGAAGGTGGGTTAGCAGGAAGACAGAGAATGAATAAGGTGTGAATAGAAATAGAAATTGAACCCAGTGCAGTCTTGGGGGCGCGGTTGGTCTAGGGAATTATGGTAGTCGTGATTTAGTTATTTTAGGTATTGAGGCCCCTGTATCTACCTAGTAGTTAGCACTTGTCACTTGGCAGAGGAAGATGCTTCAAGTTGCACATTGTTATCATTATCATTTTTAGGCTATGTAGCATGGGGGCTGGGAGGATTTGAATCTATACAAAATAAGGATATGTTTTAGCTCTGCTGGTTACAATTTGTATTTTAAGGAAAAATTAGGTTTCATTAGAAAGCAAAAGTCAAACTAGATTTTATTGGAAAACAAAATCAAAGATTCTGTGGCTTCTATGTTTCCATCAATTTAAGGTGAAAAGTTATTCTTCATTTACCCTTTGCACTTAAGACTGTAGAGACTGCATTCGGTAGAAAGAACATTGTCAACTCTGCGCCACTCCATATAATCATCTGCCTTAATGGCATTTATAGTGTATAGTGGCACACAATCCTCCTCCAAAGTATACTTTTTGCCTAATTTGGTTAGAGCCCATCTTATGTTTGATGAATGATTGTAGACGTACAATCACTCAGGACCTTTCTTGGCCGCACAAAATAGATTCCTGGACGAGGATGGAACAAGTGAGTATAGAGGAGAGCACATGATAAACTCCCAAAGTGAATACAGTAGCAGTACAAAGTGTGGGTTTGTCATACAGCACCTTATCTTTTGTTTGGGTTCCGAAAGTGATGGGTTTAGAATACTTCATTATCTAATTTATCTTTTGCTAACTTTTTAAATTTCTTGCAGGGTGAATAAGAAGATATTTGCTATTGTTTATTTGATATGTATAACTTGCTTTAACTGGTATGTCAATCTAATATTGGTATATTGTACGATAATAATTTAAATGTTAATTAAAATTTCTGAAGTGACCAAGAAAAAAGTAGAAAAAGACACCCATATTCATATGTAACTGGTCCATCTCATCGTCTCTGCTTGAAATACTAAAAATGTCGAACACTTTTGTTTATTCTTCTTGAGAGAAGAATATAACGATGGATGGATGGGCTTCGTGTCTGTTTCGGCTAACTCAATTTAGTCTTTTTATTTATGTACTTGTAATATTTAATTCAAACTAACACATTTTGAGGTTGGGTCTGCATATTAAGCTATTATAATTGAAGTCTATCGTAAGTTTAATCCAATTCAAAATCACATTACAAAAATAATTGTTAGAACGAAGCAAAAGAGTGTGATAGGATTGGATTATAGGTTACGATATACTACTAGTAATTAAAGTTCTTAAAAGTAAGTTTTAAGAATATTATAGTAGTAATACATAGAAGACATAATAGGTGATGTCCTTATAGTTTTAGGACACTAATGTTTACACCACATATCTTCTTTCCATTGTTGGGAAATCCATGCATTTGTTTTTAGATAATTGGAAAAAAATTATAGAATATAATATCATATCACAACTGAATGTGATAAAACTATATAATATCATATAAAATAAATATTTCTTGCTTAATTTCTCTTAGCCTATTATTTTTTGAAGTGGAAGGAAAAAGAGACTTAGAAGAATATTAATATATTGCGTGGTATTCGGCTAGCGTCAAATAATTTCCTCACGTCAAGTCAACAGTGGCTCCTAAATTTTGTTCTCTCTCAATAATAATAATAATAATAATATCTCTACGGTATTGATTGGACATTTTGCTCGACTCATTCCTACCCACCCTCGGGATATTTATTCTCTTTACCTAAAATAGATATAAGATTTTTGTTCCACCTCTATTGGTCCCTCCTTGTTAGTAACAATATTTCAAACTAAACATAATTTGTAATTACTTGTAAACTTCATAAACCAAAAGTATATATATATATATATATATATAGGATTGATTCATCATAAGATGTGAGATTTGGATGATGGGTTTTGGTCTGGATAATTCACGTGCAGTCACATGGTGGGAGTCAAAAACACACACAGACAATTAAGGAGAAAAGGAATGAGACCTCTACTAAATGAAATGGCAAGTAGAGAGCACAGAAAGTTGGACCTCCATGTCAATTATATTTACTCTCTTTCACCAAAAACAAAATTACTAAGATGCTTCTTTTCCTTCTCAAAACAACCCTTCTACAAATATTACCCTTCTTTTTTCTCACAAATATGGTAAAAAAATTTCCCTTTCACTTTCACTCTAAACTGGCTACCTCAGTAAATGAAAGGAAAACAACCCATGAAACAAACAGGCCGCTTCACTGTCATTTAGTAATTTGGACCTCTGCAGGATTCAATCAAAGGAAGAGGAGACTGAGGTTTACAAAGTGATGAGCATTATGAGATCATTTATTCCTCACAGCTCATCCATGGATCTCTATCTACCCACTTATGGAACCAAATTAATAAGCAGCTCAAAAATGCTTTCTATCTACATAAATATATGTAAACAGACCATTATAAAGGGTTAATCTTTATGACTAAGTTATTTTAACACGTATAAATTCAGTCCTTGAGGCAAAATACCCAACATTATCTGAATAGGGTGGTCCTCTTTGTCTGCTTTCTGTCTCTCTAAAACGCACTAAAACACACACACACACACACACTCACACATCAAGCACAGTATTATGTCAAATCTAAACCATCTCTTTGATCTCCCCGAACAGATTTGTTATGTGCAGTGTGGCTTCTGCACAACTATTTTGTTGGTATATGTTGTGTTTCATATACTCTCTCTCTCTCTATATATATATATATATGTTAGTATGTATTTTCCAGCAAGAATCTACAATGATTGGTCTTTTTTCTTTTTCTAGTCTTCTTTCTTGGGCTTTTTCCTTTTCAATGATTTTCAACATATGAGCGCAGGTAAGCGTACCGTGTAGCAGCTTGTCCACGGCGGTGACTGTGAGATGTGGATGCTGCACAAGCCTCCTCTCTGTCAACATGATGAAATCTTCATTTGTCCCACTTCATCTTCTTCTAGCTTCTCTTAGCCGTGATGGTGAGGTATTTTAATCTAATTTTCTGTTCACAAAATTTCATTACATAACCAACTTCAAGTATGTATATATATGCAGGACTCAAATGAATAAACAACAGCATCAATTTACCAATGACATACATACATATCTAAATATATGTATTTATATGCGTCTGTATTTTCGTCCATCTTTCCAGGGCAAAAAAGAAGCGAGTCCAAAGGACGGAGATGGGTGCAGGAGGTTGGACAGGCAAAGCCCATCCATGTTAACTTCCTCAGACTATGAAGAGGAAGATGGAATCCATATAAATCAAATAGTTAACAAACGTAAGGATGTCCATTTTCGCTTTTAGTTACAAATAATACATAGTTAAACTTGTAACATTCCAATTCTAAATGTTGTTGAAAACATATGATATGTGTATATAGCCCCAGAGAAGAGACAAAGAGCTCCATCAGCCTATAACTGCTTCATCAAGTAAGTAAATTTCTATGTTGAAAGTAATAAGAAGTAAGGCCTTGATTTAGCTTATTGGAACTTTAACATTGCTGGTATACATATTTATATACATGTACATATATATATATATATATGCGGGTATCGTGACAGGGAAGAGATAAGAAGGCTTAAGGCTCACAATCCAAACATGACTCACAAGGAAGCCTTTAGCACTGCTGCCAAAAATGTAAGTTTTCTTAACAGAACTCAAATATCAATCATGTACTCCCAATGAAGACCTAATCTAAATCTGCTTAATTTCAGTGGGCTCAGTTCCCTCCAACCCATTACAGAAAAGATGTAGAGTGCGGTGAAAATCAGGATCCCAGCGAGACGACATGGAACTCTGATGCTCTTGAGGTATATATTTCTATGTATGTGATTATAAGCATCAACATTTGGTTAATACTGTACCTAATTATGTACTTACGATCATTTAAACACATCAAGCAAATAATGGTGGATCTTGTTTGATATATATGAATTACAAAGTGGGTTGTAGTTAGATATGGTTGCTAGCGCTAGCTAGATGGATAATATTAGTTTGTTTTTGATGGGTTCCCATGAACTGCAACTATACATTATATGGTAGCTAGGTAGGCTTCACTTTGGCCATGGAAGGAAATGATGTAATTATATTTTTTGGAAAAGTCAAAACCTACTTGCTGCTAATTTATAAGATGGATGAAGAAGGACCACCAAATTCCACTTTTTCAAAGCAGCCCAGCTGCTCTGTGATCTTCCATGCTTAATTGTGTACCTTCAAGCACTCTTTATTAAATTAAACAAATATTTTATATATATACTAATGATTTGTTAATGCATACCAGTGTAATTAAGGCATGTAATATAATAAATAGTAATTAACTAAATAGTTAATTTGTTATTTTTTTTTTTTTTTTATAAAAGATAGAGAATTTGAATTAGATTATATTAATGTGTGATTTCATTTAGAAATTATATTTTATTTTGTTACAATTGATATCTATCTATCATATACTTAATTAAATATATAAATTTTTAGTGAAAACATGAGGCATGTTATGTAAGTATTCTCTATGTATATATATCTATCCCCAGTTGAGGAGATAAATGGCAAAAGTCCTCACTGATTACTCGTCCAGTCTACAAGATAGTTGAAGGATTATATACTATATATATAGCTACTGAAAGTCACGAAAGTTTATCTAATATATATATAGGTAGTATGTGAATTGGAGTAACGTATACTGAGAGGTGCATGCGTGGGTTTCTGTTGTGAAAAATTGCAGGGCAGTACTGCTGGGTTCCGCGAAAGAAAAGCTCCAAGGAACTCCATTTGGGCAAGAACACCTTTTGATCAGTGAACAAGGAAGACTTACAAATATAAACTGTCATAAGAGCTAGGACACCAGAATCTTCTCTCTCTCTCCCATTTAGGAATTAGGGTTTTAGGGTACGTAGCCTTTATGAGGGTAGATGCTCTCTTGGGAATGTGGTTTTCACTGCAAGCTGATTTCTGACTGAAAACAGACTTCAATTTTCTAGTGCGTGATGTATGATTCATAAAACATATATATATATATATATATGTTTTTACTTGTTCGCAATTTAATAGTAAATTAATCAAGTTTAAGTTTATATATATGCATGTGTATATATGTATAAATTAAAATGGGTAAGGTGTTTACTATTACGAGCAACCGGCAATTATATATACTACATAACGATTATGGATGGTTTTGTGATTGTGCTGTGAGAATATATATATATATATATATATATATATATATATGTAAGACAAGAAATTAAAATGATATATTGTGCTGTGAGAATATTATATATCCATTTCAAGAGATAAAATACTAAATTTGTTAATTGTATTTATGCTTCAGAAAGTAACTAACCAAGACAGAAAGAAAAAACTTTAATTAGTACTTGATAATCTATTACTGGGATGACCATGTACATACATACATACATGGATAACGAAATTTATCCTGTATGTAGAAATATAAGCAAGACTTACACACTCCACGTCTAGCACACAACTTTCTCCATGTACCCTTGATTTATATATATATATATATATATTATTAATAATCACTACCCGCCTATATATATATTATCAGTATTTCACACACCCAAAAAAACATGATAACCTTTATTTATACATGATAGAAACACATTTTTTTTTGGGCTAGGTTGCTACATTAAGCTTCCTTTGTAACTTACGGAAACCCCATATGGAAGACCTCACCCGCCTATATTATAGGAAGAATTTATTTTATGTTGCAGAGCATGGCTGAGGTAATTTACCAATGAATTTTGATTGGATACTTCAACTTTTTGGCAGACCCTAATTTGATTTTTTTCTTTAAAAAAATCATAAAAACATTAATATTTTAAAGGGTGAATCGGATCACCCATGCTCCAAGAGATAATTCCTCGTATCTACCTGAGCATACATATACCACTAGAGAGCCAACAGCACTTAGATATACAAACATATCACTTGAAAATCCTCATACATGGTCCCATGAATATTATGTTTCTCTTGGATCATTTCTTTCTCATATATATATATGTATATATATACATATATATATATATGTATATGGTTTCCAATGTTTCATTTCCAATATTGCTTCTTTGTTGCAAACCTTGGTGCCCTTTGAGCATGTCTACCTGAAATGGAATATGCAAACGTTATCTTCATCCTCTTTCTTGTATTTTCTTTTTTCTCTAAACTTAGAGAAATTTAAGGGGATGAAAATATTATGTAGTCTTAAATACTTACTGATGAATGGCCTGGGAGAAGTAGCATGAAAATATGCTCGGAAGAACTCCATGTTCTCTTTTTGTAGCTCCCTCCACACTGCAAGCAAGTAGCCAGTTAGCAAAATAAAAAGCTTCACTAACATTATTACTATACGTTCTACATAACTTAACACTATTGATTCATTTCAAATCTTTATCAAGAATTTCACAAAAACAAAATTTGAACTCTACTAATTACATTTACAAAGTTTGTCTATCATCTGCAATCTGCAATATGTAATTACTTATATATTTGTTTATATATGAAAAACTTATGCAGAACTAGAGATGAGGACCAGTGAGTGTGACGAGAGGCTGGATGCTGGCATGTCGAGCTAGTGCTTTTACGCATTGATCGCGGGTCATGTGTAGAATCAAGCATCTCTCTATGAGGTGCTGAACCTGATAATTGCCCATGCAAAACTAATTGATATTAGTTGGTATGTCATTTGTTTTCTTCAGTTTTCAATCTTTTGTGTATTGTGGGAGAGAAAGAGAGTTTCGAGAGAGAAAGAAAGAGAATACCATTCTAATGTAGGTATGTGGGCGGCAATGCAAACATGGAGCAAGCTGGTGGTTATTATGATGATACATATTTCTGAATTTCTAGGAACAAAAATGGACAAAACGAGAGTTGTGTAGTGTGTATTTATATTATATATATTAATAGTAGCAGAGAAAGGAATAAGAAATATGAGAAAGCAAACAAACGGAGAAAAGTGCAATAAAAGGGAATGGGAGCTAGATATTTAGCCTACAATATATATATATATACACATATAGAGTGTTATTTAACAATGAAAAGAATAGAGGAAATTAATTAGGAGATCAAATAGAGATGAAGGTTATAATTGTTATCCAGAGATATCTAAGTGAAGGGCCAAAAAGGGTGGAGAAATCCAAAGACCTCATCTTCAGGAGATAAGAGTTCTTGTGATTTGGGTTTCATTTGAGGCTTCAAATAATAAGTGATGCTGACAAGTCCTCCCATAAGCCTCCTAAGGCCACTTGAACGCTCCTACCCACCTCCCAAGTTACCCTTATTAAGGGTCCTACAATTTTTAACCTTCATGAATATTGAACACTCATCCTACTGGTCCCCCCTTTTCTATTCATCATTTAGCCACTTTAATATACAACCAGGGTTATGGACTTGATGAATGAATATGTGAATGAACGAATCATGACCCTACTGTTCCTCATGAATGAAATGAATTACGACCCTACAATTATGCATATGCATATTGTGTACAAACACATGCCACGTTTGTGTATATTGTGTGCAATATTTTCAGACTAGCCATTACTTTTAACCAGAAAAAATTATACCACATGTGACAATTCAGTGCCACCAAACAATTATTTGACGTGCATGATTCCTTCGGATACAAGCATCAGTTCATGGTTTCTTGCAGTATATTATGTAAATGTCAGTTTTGGCAAATGAAAATGGTAATTACAAGGAACAAAAAGACTTAGTTGGATATAATCAAAGTCATCTCAGCTGGGTTCAAGTTATCTTGGAGGTTTATGCAGAAGTAGTGATGGAAGCAAAGGAAATATCAACACATCATGACCCCAACAATTTTATTGCCTTCTGAGCCTACACGCCAAAAAACTGAATGATTGATCATATACATACAGACAAGCAGCATTTATTTATTTGTAAAAACAGTATGTTAATTTAGAAGAAACCAATGCATGTCGTCTCTTATGCTTTGTGGGTATTGCATGCCTAATTAGAATTGTAAATTGAAGTACTTTTTAGTAATGAGATATTTCTCGACCCAATTAAAAATTGACATGTAGCTAATTTAGTAGGATGATCGTGCTTTCCAACACATATAGGATACACAATTTAGTATTAAAGTATTTTTTTTCTTAATTATTTTGTTTAATTTGGTTTTTAAAATTTATAATCAATTTACTTATATTTTAGATTATATATATATATATATATATATAAAAGATTATTTTCTTACCTATAACTTCATTTCTTTGGAGGAAGCTCTACTTTTTAAGCATATCTCTTTTTATTATAATGTTTTCTAAAAGAGGAACCACAATGAGCCATTCAATATAAAAATATTGAAGAGGCAAACTAATCAATGAGACATGTTGATGGAGTGTTGTGTAAATGTACTAAGGGAAAACTCTTGGTTAAATTTTTTTTTTATATTAAATAAATGATATACATCACCTATAATATAATTAAAATTTTTATATAAAAATATATATATTACTAACCATTCAACCAAATATTAATCAAATTTATTATGCTGAAAAGTGGAAGCCCAGACTGCTGTCTAACTATTATTTCATTAAAGTTTCGAAGTTGAAGTCCCTTTTAATTTTTTATTTGCATTTCTTTCAACTTGCATTGAATTTAAGTTGCATCTCCAACAGGAAAGTGATAACTTCATTTTTGAATCTTGAACAGAATAAATTCAAACGAGAGAGACTCTCCAAGATGGTGAATTTAAGGGCAACTCACATAATGAAAGTAAAAGGAAATTAAAAACAAAAAAAAAAAAAACAAAACAAAAGAACAAAACACATATAAACATCATAAAATTAAATAATAGCTTGAAATTCAACCCTCTCCTTAGATACAATTGCCTGATTAATTTTGTGTTCACTAGTTCTCTAAGCTAACCAAACCAATTAACGGAGCACTTTTGTAATTTACATTTGCCAATGCTTTGCTCATAATATTTGTTGACCTCAAGGATAATAGTTCTATTGATTAGAAGATGGTGCCTTACATACATACATCTGCATACATATATGCGTTCCTATAAATTTGTCGTTTAAGTTTTAATATTAGCTAACACAAAATGTTTCATTTTCATCACGATCAGCTTGTAAAAGTTAGGTAAAATATTATTTTCAAGACTTCAAGAAAATGTGGAGGAGACTCGATAGTTCTCAGTAAAGCAAATGGTCCAGGCCCTCCCAGATCAGGACCCAAGTGTACAACCAAACAATTGAGAAATCAATCACTATTAGGTCTAGTCAAAGTCTGAAATCAATTGGTCAGTGGGAAGAACCTGGAAACCACCGGTATCAATCCCCCAGTTAAGCTTCCTAAAATACATTGTTTCTCCCGGTCGGAAACACCCAATACTTTGTGGCTAGCTGATTCGATTATATTCATAGTTCATTCATCCTCCTGTGAACCAAACTTGCCATAGTTGTCACTAGTTGTGATCAGTATGTTAATTAACAAATTTCTTCTCTTCTTTCTGTGTCTCAACAATAGCTCTCTTCAGCACAGAAATGATGGAGTACCCTGCCATCTATTTGCACCAAGTGCTCATATAAATCTAAATGATTTGATTTTGTTCCAATAGAACTAACAAAATGCTATTGGCAAATAGCAATTCAACTTAGATTTCTACTTTGCTAAAATAAAATAAAACTGCAGTTTAAATCCACCAATCTCACCAAATTGTATCAGAAGGTCACAAGCACATGTGCTTTTTCTCTATTCAAGTAGACTCTTTATTCCGGAAAGAAAAATCTGTCTACAACACAATGGTGCTTAATAGCATAACCACCACAGATTAATTGCTCTGCTTACCTGCATTTCCCCTATCGCCACTGCAACAGTAGAAATGTGGCAGCTTAACTCGACCACAGCTCCTGAGCAAGAGGAAAATATGAGAAAATATAGATGGGCACAAGTGTGTGATTCAGGCTAAAAAATTGGTAAAAATATAAACTAACATGAGTTGCTGGAAGCAAAGTATATGTCCATTATTACACAATTCTGTATTTAAAACTAACGAATTTATAGTTTATTTGCAAATCCTTATTTTGATGTTCAAACATAATATACAAAAAGAAACTCTAGATATTTGATATCTTTCTTTTTGAATGAGATATCAATTCCAGCTATGGTTTAAGTAAACCACAGAAACCTTTTAGGAATTCATTTCTTCCAAACAGCATCAGACCTTTAAGTGATTTATCAGAAAATTTTTAAGGAAAAAAACATTTCATACATGAGATCCTTGGAAGCAAATCTCTATCTGACAGTTTCTCTCACTTAAAATTCCAAGCTCTTGTAATTTAAACACTTCAATTTACAGATTACAACAGATATCATCGGCATAAGTTTCCACTATTTCACCGAAACTACCTCTTTCCCTAGAAGATCTTGTAACTTAAATCACCAAAAGCATGTAACTCCTATAATCAAAAGCACCAAAACTAAAATTATGTAAGTCCCTAATAATCTAAAGCACCAAGACTAGGTGTTCCCCTACCAGATGTTGAGGTCCCTCATAATCAGCCTAATACATTTAAAATTTTTACTCTTAGTCGGCAAACTTCAAGAATTGAACAGGGCAGGGTATGAAATGCTCTTCCTTTGTCAACTGAATTGACCCTTATGCATTTCATTTAGTAAGTTTGCTTTCATTTTACCCAATCTTCACGGCTCGTTTAGTCTCGAGAAAAAGGAATATAATTCATCAACTCATTAAGAGGAATTTCATGTTTGCAGACAAATGAGCTGATGTTACCAAAGCATCTAATCATCTAGATATCTAGAAGAAAATTACAGCTGTAGGTTCAAAAATTTAATCAAGAATTAAAAATTTCTAAAGATTCCATTGGCTGTCTAAAATGAAATGCCATGCTCATGCTCATGCTATATTTTTCCCAAAGGTAATTTTGAAGTATACGGATAGGCGTAATCACATATTATCATGAAATCAGAGATATCTTTTCCAGATGAGTTGACTGCCACTACAAAAAAAAAAAAAAGTAATCATGAAATATAATGAAACGATAAGATTCGGCAATAATTCTTACTTGCATCGAATAATGACTGGTGTAGGTTTCAAAGCTTTAGGTCCATTTCTTATGCCTCTTTTGTGAGGAGAAACCTGCATAATAGACCGACTCGTAGGTCAAACCCGATACCAAACCTGCCCTCCCGACAACCAATTCTAAAACCCCAAAACCCTAATATCACAAATAATCTGAATCCCCAAACAACTATGAAGACAGGGAGAAAAAATAAAAAATAAAAACTAAAGTTTCAAGTGACAAATTGTAATATGATTTGACTTCAAAAAATGACTCAATTTTTGTTCACCTTCTTCTTGGGAACAGCCATGAGCTCCATGGATCCACCAAAAGAAGAAATTGGAAATCCAAATCCAATAATTTTCTGATTGGTAGAACCAGAATGATCATGATCAAACTCAGGCAAAACAGTTGGTGGCGACGCCACTGAATAATCAACGAGGCAGTCCAAAGGCGTACGCATGGCGGAGACATGGGTCCATCTCCTGAGGGCGAACGGAGACACCATCTCACCCGCTGACATCGTGAGCTTTGTAAGTCTCAAAGCCATTGGTTCAGTGACGTGGCATCTAAAGATAAGTTCACCTGCAGAGACTAGGAGTTCCTGACGGCAAGCACGACTATGAGGACGAGGCAGTTGCAAAATTGATTGGTGCTTGGCGGGAGTTGGGTCACAGGTCGACGCTGAAATCAATGGCTTTCAGTGCCGCCGGCCTGTGGATGTCGTACGAGACGAGGAACAATAGCGGTGGGTGCAGTGCAGTGTAGTGCGTGTTTCGGGTCCCTTGCCGCCGACCTAACAGGGCCAGGCAGATTGATATTGGGCCATCACACTATAAAGCATTTTGAAGGGCCGGGCCGATTGATATAGGAGTTTGAATTTCTATAGTAAGAATCTGAAGTAAATCTTGTTTTTAGTTAATTATAATAAATAAAATAAAGAGGAGTTTGAATTTTATTGGTAATTTATTTTAATAAAATAGAGTAATAGTTTTAGGAATATGATAAAAATATTATTATTTCTTGAAAAAATATAACGTCAAAATTTTATTTATGTATTTATTTTTTGCTTTGTCATCTGTCCATTACATATTTTAAGCACTTGAATTCTTAATATCTTGAAAAGAGGTTAAAAAGTAATTAAAAAAAATGTTAAGTCTCCAATACAATAACCACATATAAATTATACTCTTTAAATAAAATTATACTGCCATAAAAATTAATATATATATATATATAAAAACTTAAAAACAATCTCATAGGCTTGCTAAAATTAAAATTCTAAATTTCTTATCTTATGTACAATAGAGTTCAAATGAAATCAAATACTTTATATTAAATTTGGATGAAAAGACTTGTAAAAAAATAATGTTTGCGGTATAATTTAAAAAATGTAATACATATCTTAAGATGCATGAATGTATCATTAAAACATTTATCAACTAAAAAAGAAAATTAAAAATTAATTAATTTATAATTATCCTCAAGATTATGGGAGATATTATCTTTGAGATAATTTAATATAATACGAAATATGTTCTACACAAATCTAATTTATTCCATATATTTTTTGTATAATATGCTAAACGTGAGGTAATGGGAAAGTGAAAATTCTTAAGAAAGAGAAAGAAAAAGAAAAGCGAAAACTCATGAATTTACTAAATTTTTTTTCCCATTAACTTAATTATAAGAAACAAAGCAATACATAGAACTTGCTAATTATACTTTAAAAGAATAATTGCTTTACAGCTTACATACTAATACGTCTGATAACAATAATTATTTATTTATTAAAAATACAACCTAACATAATTTGAATTTGGGAGGAAGGCCTGGCTTTATTGACATGAGAGTCCGTGTTGAATGGGTGTGTGTGGGGAAAACGGCGACGTTCATACACTAGTACCAATTTTGACAACGTGGTGTCTCTACAAATCTCGGTCAATAAAGAAAACAAGTCGTACACATAAAAAGAAGGAGAAATCTCAATGTGGCATCTCACAGATTTTAAATTAATTATATTGTATATACAGGAGGTAAGGGTAAAATTTTATTATTAAGGGGTGAAAAATTGAGTAAATAATTACCAAATGTAATTTTAAATATAATATAAAAATATGTTGGTTGGTCGGTCTTGGTTTTATGTCTGACCATAATTGCGATGTACAAGAAATTCAAAACCCCTTAATTGGCTTAAAAAAATCCGCAATTGGTAGGATCACTCAACAGGATATACTGTAGAATATGATTATTTTCGTAATTAATATAAATATAAATAAACAAGATTTAATTTAAAGAGGTTGGGGTCGTGTTATGTTTATCTAATTCCGCGAAACGTGGACAGACGCGTCGTTTTGTTCACCCGCCAAAATTACCCGCCAACAAACCAGGCCCGTAGAGCTGGGGGAGGGAGCGGGACCCATCATCTGTTGGGACCCACGAAGGTAGAGGAGTCAGCCAACCTGCATTCTCTTTTCCCGCTCCTTATTAAATTCTCGTGCTGATGGCCCTCGTACCGACCACCGCGACTTGTCTTCATGATGATTCTCCCATCGCCATTACTTCTCTCTTTTTTTTTTTTTTTTTCTAAAAATTGATTTTTATTAAATAATTTCGGAAACGTAAAATTATAAAAAGTTTAATGTTATAATTACGTATCTGCCCATCAAACTGTAACCGTCCGATTGTTGGAATTTGAATCTAGATTTTTCTTTGGGTAGAAGAGAAGACTGACATATCTGAATTTTCAAATGGTTTGGTTAAAAAGCAAAAAAAATTATGGATAGTGTGAAATCCCGTGAAGCAAAGAATGGAGACGTTGGTTGTGCCCCCACTACTCATAAATAAAAACTAATATATTTTTGTTTTTTCTTAATTCATGATTAACGTGCTATATATATATATATATATTTTCTTCTTTCCATCTAAAATGATAATTAGAAGAATTGGGGATACCCCACTACTTGCCCATTAAGTAAAGGAAGGCAAAAAAAAAAAAAAAAAAAACTCCCTGCTTAACAAAAAATTTCCCTTCTCTCTATTTCAAATAGCTTTAGATTTGAATTAAGTATAAAAAAAAAAAAAAACTGTATTTTTTATTAGTAAAAATTTAATGTTGATCCCAAATAAAGAAGATTTTTAACTTTGTTGACAAATCAAAGGAGTGAATTTTTGTTGTAAATCAGTTTAATTGCTTTGTAGATTAAACTGGAAAAAGGACAAGTAAGTTGTTTGAGTAGAAACGGTAAAAGCCCGAAAAAGGGCGGGTTAATTCATTTTGTTGGAGTTAAAATCAATAAGACTGCGGAATTTTTTGGCCGTAAAATCAAAAACTGCTGCTGTCCGCTTTTCCCTGTTTTTTGGAGTTTTGTTTTTTTTTTTTTTTTTTTTTACTGTATCCGCCCAGTAAACTTTCTTTTAAGGAAATTAAAAAAAAAAAAAAAAAAATTAGAAAAAAAACGAATGACAATTTGCGTATAGCTCTAACAAGCCCAGATGAAAGCAGTACGCCACTGCCACCGAATTTTTTTTTTTTTTTAAATATTTATTGTTTTTCGTCTTAATTATTTTTTATATCACTTATTGAATAATTCTTTTGCCCAACTCCCCACTCTCTCATCACTCCCCACCGCACCACCAATTCCCCGTTTTCATCTTATTATTCATTCTCATCATCCGTTTCCTTTCTCTTCTTGTCATCTTTTTTTCTCCTTTCCCTTTTTTTTTTTTTCCTGAGGCTGAGCCTGCGCTCTCCAGATCCTTGACGATCGGTTTGTGTTTTTGAATTTGTCTCCAGAAGCATTACGCTTTGCGGTATATATTGTCTTCCTTCTCTTTCAGATTATATTTTTCTGGGTTTTCTTTCGTGAGTATTCTTTTTGTGTTTGACGGAGGATTTCAATTGCTTTGTGTTATTGGTACGTGTTTATTGCTGTTATTTTTTAAGGTTGATTTATGTTTGCAGGATCTGCTGCAGTTATTGTTCTTCAGACTCTGAATCAAACGGTTGGAGTCTTGGAGGTAATGTTTTCTAGGATTCTTCTGTTTTATGCTTTTTTTTTTTTTTTTTTTCTCTTTGATTGATTACTGATAATATAGCCTCCCTGTTGTTGGATTTCTATGTCATTGTGCTAGGTCTTCTTGTGAATCTTTATGATATATTTTCTGATTTTGTTCGATTTATATTAGATTTTTTCCTAAGTCCAACTGGAGAGTCTTAATTTCTACTAAGTTTCTCTTACGAGTTTCACCTTCCTGATGCAACTGGCTCTCGTTTTTGGTTGGATAAACAATCTCTCTTTCCGTTTGACTAACTGGGTATTCTTGAATTGTCTCCCTTACTGCTCCTTATTTTATATCTATGTTGAATTTCATGCCACTTATAAAATTTTATCTTGTCTTGCTAGGCTCCTAACTTAGCATTTGCACCGCTGTTTGTTTTTAGATATAATATCCAATACAGATGATTTATTGAATAATCCCACTAATTCCTTGTTCCTTTCTTGTCTCTAATAATCTTTAGCTGGAACTTTTTGTTTTTGTGTTCCCTCATCACCTAGAGTTTTATTTAAATTTTCTTCATGGTGACATATCTTTTGAGTTCCTAGCAATTTATCTGGCTGGAGGTGCAATTTTAAGGATACAACTATTGACAATTATTTCTTCGAACACATGCATGTGTACTTGCATGTAACTATACAAGAAACGTTATGTGGATTCATGCATCCATGCCTAGTGTTGTCTATCCTTAGCAGTATGAATCACCTCACAAATATTCCTGCCTAAGACACATGCATAATACATGATTTTGCCTGAAGTTGATAAATGTTATTTTCTTCATCTATGATAACGGTTGTAATACTTGGTGGCTTTCTGTTGTAAAAATTGCTAACAC
>NW_019014623.1:740666-774669 GCF_000150535.2 Carica papaya | reverse complement strand
AATATCAATATGAACTTAAATTCCTGCATCTCTACTGTTGTGCTTATTGTTAGATTGATGGAACAATGTAGCACCAGATGAACGTGAAAGTTGGGATCCAAAGTTCCAAGGTAACTGGCTTGATTTTTCTAATCTGCAACGGGTGATCTTCCAAGGGAATGGAGTTATTGATGGTTCTGGCAGTAAATGGTGGGCAGCATCTTGCAAAACAAATAAGTCCAATGTAATGTTTTTCAATCGGCTAATGAATTGTTTAGCGTATACTTTGGTTGAGCAAATGGAAGCTAACTGTAGTTCTTCTGACTGTTTTACAGCCTTGCAGAGAAGCACCAACTGTAAGAACCTATTCCCATCCATTTATTAGGCATGTTACCAAAAACAAAATGCAATACTTGTGGGACCAGAAATCCCAAATGTTTGCAAGTGAGAGTTAATACAAGATTTTCTTTGCAGGCATTAACTATAGATTCAAGCTCAGCTGTAAAGGTAAAAGGCCTAGCCATCCAAAACAGCCAGCAGATGCATTTTACCATTTCCCGCTCCACAGCCGTGCGAGTATCTGGAATAAAAGTCACAGCTCCCGGGGACAGTCCTAATACTGATGGAATTCATATCACTGGTTCAACGGGTGTCACCCTCCAGGACTGCAAAATAGGAACAGGTGCTCAAATATTATCCCTTTTTTCTCTTCTCATCTCATTTTCTGTTTTAGCAAAAGAAGAAAAATGGGATTCTTAAGACTTCGAAGAAACAAGAATAATACATCAGATTTTAAAAAGTTCAACTCTGAAGAAGAGCATATCAAATGATATTACTATTGTTTGCATATAACATCAAAGCTTATATGAATAAGACACACCTAAGTTGTTTTATGAACATACTGATGGGTGATTCATGATGATCATTATGATATCAGGGGATGATTGCATTTCAATTGTAAATGGTAGCTCTGCTATTAAGATGAAGAGAATTTATTGTGGGCCAGGACATGGTGTTAGGTACAATTTCGTTTTTACTTGGTTTCCATAATTTCTTATTAAGCATTCAATATTTTTTGTTATTTGCTCCCCTAATTGCAAGTGGGAATCTTAAATTTGCAACTACTCTTTGGTGGCAAACTTTGTTGTTAGCATTGGTAGCCTTGGGAAGGACAATTCCACGGGCACAGTCACAAAAGTGGTTTTGGATACAGCATTCCTCCGAGAGACAACAAATGGTCTCAGGATCAAGACTTGGCAGGTAATAGCCAATCACTATCAAATCCTGTAAATCATCTCAACATAATTATGTTAAAACTGATCCTTCAACACTTAGAATGCCACAAGTTTATCTTCACTATTGTACTTATGTAAGAGCTTATCCTCTTTTGACTTGAGGAGCATGGTTGGGGACGAAGGGTGTGAGACCATAGTGTCTCTACTGTTGATGCATTATGAAACTTTCTTGAATGTGACATAAAGTTACAAACACCTAGATGCATCACTTATTCCTTTTTTTAAAATATATGTTCCGTTCATTCTGTTATTTGGTGTAGGGTGGTTCTGGTTATGTTCGTGGAGTACGTTTTGAAAATGTGAGGATGGATGATGTTGCCAATCCCATCGTTATCGATCAGTTCTATTGTGATTCACCAAAAGCCTGTCAAAACCTGGTAATTGTACTCCATACTCCTGGGGTAGTCTTCTAATCAAATTACAACTTTGACATTCTAAATCCTGCTTTTGCATTTTTAATAGACATCAGCAGTAGAAATAAGTCAGATACTGTACCGGAACGTTAGTGGGACTACAAGTAGTTCAAAAGCAATGAAATTTGCCTGCAGTAACACTGTTCCCTGCAGTAACATAGTCCTTTCAAACATCAACTTAGAGAGGAAGGATGGATCGGTTGAGACCTATTGCAATTCTGCCCAAGGCTTTGGTTATGGTGTTGTTCATCCTGCAGCAGATTGCCTAACTTCCAATGACAAGGACAAAGAGTATTCTATAACTAAACTTTCCGAAAATAATGAGCTTGTGGAACTAGTCAAAGAGGATATTGGTATGCCCAACAGAAATGAAATTATTCACACTGAGCTCTGATTTGGCTCCCAATAAGCACATGAATAATCTGATAATTTACTGAATTGGCTTAACCGGATTGTAGAATTACTAGTTGAGCCTTCTTATAGATGGGCTGAGGTTGCCATGGTAAATTTTGTTGGAAAAACTAGAGGTGTTTATATTAGATTATAGTTATACACAAAGTTCATTCGCTAAACAGGTTATGAACGAATTTTTCGTCGTCAAATTATTCTGGCCGTGTATGAAGTGTGGTGTAGAATTTCTTTTCTCTTTTGCAAATATTCTGGTTCTTATTCAACCAAATCTTCTGATATTGCCTGGATATAGAAGTGTTACTTGTTATCTCAAGAAAAGGAAGAAGTACATTGGGATTTTTGTTGATGATTCCATCCAATTTTAAGCCAGTACAGTAGCAGCATATAATTTTTATGTCACTTGTACAGTTTTGTTTAAGTTTATAGCTCCTTGGTAATTCATTTATTTGGTTCGATTCGAACACGAGCTCTTGAAAGATCTCAAGTAGAAGTGTTTTATTAAAAAGAAAACAGAGGTTTAAAGAAATTTAGAGTTCAATGCATCCTATTTTTCTAATCAAACATTCAATTGATGGTACAGAAAGAAATTATCATCAAATTCAACCAAAATTATACTATAAATCTTTTGATCGCATTTCCCACTGAAAAATTATATTATCACTTTTATTATCTCAAAAAATAGTAACTATATCATATATATATATATATATTTACAAATTGATGCGGTAGTTGGTAGGAATATGAGTAAAATACTTCAAATAGATATGTATTATTCATTTATACTGTTACCTCAGATAATTTTTATATATAGATCTTACCAAGCATAGCATTCCTCTTGTATCTTAGTTGCATGTAAGTGTTTTCGTAATTCGAAAGAACCAACAATTTGTTACACGTTATGCAAATGTCTCAAACCTTTTTTCTTAATAAGCCAAAATTTCATAAGAGAATATTTAAAGTAGTATCAAAAGGTGCATATATATATATATATATATATATTATAAACGATTTGATTACTTTATCAAAAAAAAAAAAAAAGAAAAAAAAGAAAAAAGAGTCATAATAATAATAGTTTATTAATATATGAACCAATAATGATTTTGATTGCAATTTATATAAATTTTTTTTATGGTTATATAGTTACATAATTGTCGTTTTACATCCTCATGATCTACACTTTAATCAATAAAAAGATATGAACTATTTCTGAGGTTGTCTCCACATAAGTTTGAACTGGGAAAAGATGTCTCTTTGTTTGGATTTATGTATTTATTTCACCAATTTAATACCCTCAGCTACATTAATTTATTTTACCAATCAACTGAAAGATCCCGTGTGTCACCTCTAACTAATTAAAATTCTAAAAATACACAATTGTCTTAATATAAAATTGATTAAAGTTGGTATTCGACCTTATACTATATATGTATTATAACTATTGTATAAAGTGAACAGAAGTTCCAAATAAGGATGACAAAAGGTGGAGTTTCTCAGTTCTGTAAAGTGTATAATACATATATATATATATGTTCGTATTCAAATCAGCCCCATCCTTCTCTAGCATATAATGAAGGGTTTAGTACATAATATACGTACGTAATTTCCATTTTGTCTAATTCTACACATGCACTACGATCTGCAGACAAGATTGTATGCCCCACCAGTCACGAGACGCTGCTAAACCTAATTACCCATCTCAAACATTAATATGCATAATTTCATTACGATCGTTAATAGATTATTTAATAATAAACTTATAATGCCATCATAATTAAACAGATCCAACCTGCAACAGTGAAGAGTTTTTTTTTTTTGAGAAAAATAAAATTCCAAGTAACCATGCGACAGTAAATCCTGCTGCAGCAACGGAGCCAATCAAGTATTCTTCAGGTAATTGTATCGCCTCTTTGTTGGGATATTTGCAAGACGAAGATTACGCCAAATCTTCTTCCATGGGAAAGTGATATATCTTGAGTAAGAGAAGCACTTGAGAATATATTTCTTCTACTCCAAACATTATAATAATAAAGATTTTATTGTGTATTTCCATCGTTAGGATGTGTCCGAATAACGTTAGTTGGGGGCTTTCTCATGCTTGATGGAATCTTAACAGTTTGCTTAACTTTAAAAGGAAGAAATAAACCCCTAATTAACTGCACATTCCATACCTATCTCTGGATAAATCAACTTCACATTTTGTACAGTCCCAAGTTGTGTACTTTCTACCATCACCTACCCTCCACTTTATACCTTCATCAAGGAGATTTTTCCAAACTTGTTTCTATCAACAAAACCAAATTGAAATAAAATGGTGATGAGATCTTTAAATTTGAAGTTTTTCTTTTTAATGAAACTAAATGGTTAAAGTTTAATAATTAATTAAATGGAATGAGCAGCTGATGTAACTTTGTCATGAGCAAGAGTTAAATCATTTCTATATGGATAGTTTTCATGGTCCAATTAGTGTCGGTACCCGCTACAACCCCCAAAACGAAGAACATTCCAAATTTGGTAAAAAAAAAAAAAAACAACGTGTGTGTGTGTGTGTGTGTGTGTATATATGAATACATACATCTTTGAGAAGTATATGTGTACGTACTCATGAAATCACCCTACGTAATTTCCGATTATTTCACCGTATAAACCCATCTATTTATTACATTTATGTACGGATGGATGGATGGATTTTGTGAACATATGAGATTAATGATGTATACTTTAAACTTCCATGAAATATTTTGTACATGTATATATATGCATATAAACAGTTAAAAGGGTGGTTGTATGCAATCCGTGACTTCTCTGGGTGGCGTTTATTTTAGACCATGAATGAAAGATGTTATAATACAAACAAAATGGCCGACAAACGCACCTGTTTTGTAATTTATTAAGAGAGATTAGCACCCAACATTAATATGGTAATCTTAATAAGAAACTCTTTTATTTACATGATTATATATATGTAGATATATAGTGTAGAAAAAGTAGCAATTTTAGAGGCTGCAATCTTATTTATTTATTTTTTAAACTGTCTTAATTCATTTTAAATTATCAGAAAAAGTTAATATTTCTTTACAAGAAATGTATACTTCTGGACGATGAAAAACATGGTGTTGATGTATATAATTTAAAAAGTGTATATATATATATTAAACTAAATTTGTATCATCACACACCAACTATTTACAGCATCAACGTGAACCCCTCCAATTGGGCATAACAGCCTAAGGCGCACACATGTAATTAATTTAACCATTAATTATATTAATTCAGCTTCAAACTCTAGAATGATCCGTGAACCTTTCCCTTTTCTTTTTTATGAAAAAAAAAAAAATTATCTTTATCTCCACTAAGAGTTTGATTTGAAATGTGTGGTTGCTGTTCCAAGAATCAGTGCAAAGCTTCCTCCCCCCCCCCCCCCCCCCCTCTTTTTCACTTGAAAGTTCCAAATTGTAAATTAATCTTTCTACCTATATATATATATATATATATATCTATTTCTCTGTCTATGGATTTTCAGTATTATATATATTTTCGTATACGCCAAACAAAAGTTTAACTTTCACATGACAAAGTGTCGGATTCTTGTGTGCGTAGTTTTTGAGGGTTACCTTCAATTAAATTAATATAACGTATCTGTAATAAAAAAAAAAAAAAAATACTTATTAAATTCTCTTGCGACAAAAAAAAAAAAAAAAAGTTGGCTAGTTATATATCACATATCCATCAGTTGAAATATTCTACTGTGTGTATATATATATATATATATAGACACTTGGCCTTGATCCCATCTAAGCTGCAGGTTGTTTTAATTTATAATTAAATGCATCTTAGACTCCACGAGTTTGTATGAAACTTATAATACTACTATAAACTTATTACTAGTCTCTTTAAATAAACTTATTATATATATATATATATATGCATGCTGGTTGTCAGCAAGAAAAACGGTAGAGCCGTAACTTGGAATCAAGTACAATCACGTTTTCAGAAGGTCTCTAATGGAGACAACGAATTTTTTTTAAAAAAAAAGTGCTTTAGAAACATCCATACCAAAATTTAACAACTTATAGAATTAACCAATTAATATTCATTACCCCTTACTACATCAAATATGAAGTAGTAATCTGTTGCTTTAAATAACTCTCAAGCTCCACACACGTACATATACATATATATATATATATATATGCGCGAGTATATAGCAATCATGCAACATAATCCCAAAACCAACTTTACATAAATTTTTTTGTAACTCATGTAATAAATAAATTAAGGAATAAAAAATATATAATTATATTAATATATTTAAATTTTGAGATAATTAAAAATAATTAATTATTTAAATATATCTAAAAATTCAATCAATCAATCAATTATCTAGTTTCACTTTTCTTTATTTTAATATTTAAACATTTTTTTTTTTTATTAGATGTATATATGTTGGTTGATCATACGAATATATTTAAAATTAAAAATTATATAGTTAGTTAATTATATACCTAACTAAAACAGATAATAAAGAAAATTAAAATTTAACATTAATCATTAGAGTGAAGAATTATGATCGGTTACTGCCTTATCTTTAAAAATAAATGATTCAGTATATATTTTAATTTAATTTGGAATATATTTAAATAAATCATCTGTCTAATGCATCTGCATGGAGTTCACGAGATGCTTCCAAGTTCACGAGCCATTAAATACACAAAACGACGGCTAAGAAGGTCGTCGTAACTTCCTTCATCTCACAAAAAGTCGATACACACACACACACACACATATATATGTATATATGGCTGTGTTTTAAGCTTAAAAGACGGCCGTGCATGTTCACGCAAATTCTACATTAATATATTGCCTAGTAAATAAATAAACAAAAATTCTGATCCAAATGTGCAATATGGAGTAATATCTGATATTATATCCTCGGGTATGGGAGAAACAAAAGGGGAAAAATTTATATATACATACACAAATATACATCACAAACTAGGGTACATACATATATATATGTAAAGTATCTATATATGTAATTATATTTTATGCTTATCTACGTGCCTAACCTACACGAGAGGCAATACTTAAACTCGCAGTAATTATCGTTTTCTTTTTTGGTGTTTGTGCATGTCTCCAAAAGTATGTATCATGAAAGTAATTTAAGGACAAGAAAATAAATATTATTAATATTATATATATCTTCAAAAAAATTATATATATATATATATATATACTTTCTTGATTAATTTAATTTATTTTACTCGACAGCTGTACCATTAAGGTACTTAATTAGAATTTTTCTTTCAGGTACAATGTGATATTATCTAATTAATGCTGTATAGTCTATAATATGTAATGCTTATATATAACTCTGCAGTAGGTGTTGCCGGTTCGAGAAGCAAGAAGCAAGAAACAGAGAAAGTTGGAGAGATAGAAAGAGGAAGATGAATCTCATGGTGTTTCTCATTAATAAAAAATTTCTCTTTTATAATGCTTATATAGTGATTCTTACTTCCTAACTAAAGTAACTAAAACCGGATTAACGTTAACGAAACAAAAATGACAATTGTTAAACATTTAATGGAAGCATACATATTCACTTAACACTCCCATTCAAGATGAACTATGTGTTATCAACCATAAACATCTTCAATAGTACATGGAAATACAAAGTCAACTACAATGGCTTGGTGAAGAGATATGCTAATTAATACTCAAATTTAAGTGGAAGTAATTTAATTGCTCCAGAAATCAGATGGTCTCTTATAAGATGACAATTAATTTCTATGTTTTGTTCATTCATATTATGTTTTTATCATATTAAAGAAACATGGTATATCAAAATTATGTTAAACTCATGCTTGAGTAGAAAAATCTAAGTAAAATGTGTATAATCATCAACAAGTGTTATAAAGAATTGATGACCAGTACGAGTTTTTACATCGTAAGGCCCCATATACATCACATTGGACTAAATTAAATAAATTTTTTGACCAAACGATTGTGAAATATAAAAGGTATTCATTTTTGTTTACCTAGAAGACAAATGTAACAAGGCTCACAAATAGACACTATTATGTAAGTGAAGTCAAGTCAAGACTTAATTTGAAGATTCTTGAAATAAAAAGATAAGATAAATAAAAAATTAATGGAAATTATGCTCTGATACTGTGTTCCAATTCAAGAAGCATGAAATAAGAGATAAAAAAATTTGAGAGACAGAGAAGAATATTTTTCAAAGTTGGATAGATTAGATAATAAGTTAATAATTTTTTTTTTTTTGTGTTTTAAAATCTTGTAGAATTTTTCATTAATTAAAAATTTTCATTATATAACATTTATATACTAATCTTTACTCGAGTTAGTTATTAACTCGAATGATTAAGATTGACTAACTAACTTAATTAAACTAAGAAATTAAATATTTAACGACAGCTGTTGCACATTAACTTAAAGTAGAAAATTTTAAATATATTATTATGTGTAGATATAACGGTTTCATTAGGACAAAAAGTCTTGTATATATTGTGTACAAAAAAGTTGGCAGCTGGTACATACATGCCAATTAATTTAAGACACGCATCTTCCAGTAGTAGTACTGTTATATATACATTTATGGGATACATATTTTAAACTCCATGGCCCTGATTTTAGCTACATTCCAAGAACCAACTCTGATTTCAAAATTAATGTTCAATTTCATTTAATGAAGTTCACCCCCACTCACACACACACACATATATATACATATATATAGAGTCAGTGCTCACAAAACAATCAAATGTTTGATTTACAACGTCAGCCACATAAATTTGTGAGTTATATATATATATATATATATATCTATTAAGATCAATCTTATATGCAGCGGATGCAGTAAGGTGCAGAATAATGGGAGAGAGATTTGGGAAAGGGACTTGAGCATGAGGGTCAAAGCTAGGGTGGAGAGATAAAAGATTATTGCTGTGTCCTACCTATATAATTTACCAGGCGATACGGTGTCGTTTCTGTAAATTTCTTATGTATGTTTGCATATAAGAGTATACTATTAAAACCCAGCAGGCAGCATATATATATATATATATATATATCCCCACCCTAATTATTCTTACTAAAAACAAACAGATACCAACAGAGTTTTCATTTTATACATATTGGGAATCTAATGTATATAGGCTTAGTTCCACAACAAGACTTTTGGTGAATTTTTTAAAACTTTATCCTACATTTTGTCACCTATACGATATAAAAGAATATATCAAAGAAAATATTTTTAAATATGTAATTTATTTGAATAAAAAAATTTCGAAATTTCGTATATATACACACGTATGTACATACATATATATATGTGTGTGTGTGTGTGTGTGTGTGTTAAAGGAAGATTAATTTTTAATCTGAAGTTGGGTCCTTCTTCAGTTTATGATCTTGCCTTGCAGAGAAGAATGATGGTTGTCGCATCAAATTCTCGTGATAATATGTCGAAAATCATCTCTGTCTCAATCTGAACTTGGCATCTTTTTCAAATAGGATCCAGACACCAGACTCCATAATTTATAATTCATATATATATAAAAGAAAAATTAATTTAAGTTTGTTATGTATTCCCAAAATTATATATCTTTTTGTTTTTGTTTTTTGGGTGCAAAATTAACCTTCTTTGGTGGTTGATCAATTAGAGAAGAATCATGTAGTGATGAATATAAATTTATTCTGGAAATACAACCACAAATTGATATATCTAGAGGAGGGATATTCCCTGTTGATCTTTTATTTTAATTTAAAAAAGGATTAATAAACATAAATCATGTGACTTGGAGGCCAAAAAAAAAAAAAAAAAAAAATTAAACAATCAATTATTAATTACGTACTATTAGTTGGACAAGTTGATGTTCTTTACAATTTGTACGAAGTTGCAAATCTATGGGCGCATAAAGGTTTCTTTCATATTATACCTATATGTGTGTGTGCGTATACAAAATATGTTGTTTTTCTTTTTAAATTTAAAATTCTGAAAATATATCATAACCTGTGGATCCCCAGTTCTCTGAGAGACAGTTCCAGTTGCCTTTTTTTTGCTCTGTGTCTGTAAATTATGATTATATTGGAAAAGATGAAATGGGTTGGGGAAAAAAAAAAAAAAGATAAGGAAGGAAGATTGTGGACTGAGAAGACAAAAAGTACAAAAATGAAGCCCGTGAACGTTGCATGTGACCATAAAAGAACTGTTCTAATCAGTGCCCTTGACAACATAGAGACCCACTCACGTGTGTCTTTTTTGGCTTTTTTGTTTCCTATAAAATTCCAAAATTTATCACTTTTGATTCTAAATTTTTAATTCCAAAACCACCACATACACATATATATTATTATATTCATTACCTCTAAGCCAGCCACATAAATGGAAAACCAACAATATATATTCGCCAACTACCGTCTCCTTTCTATTTCTTTCTTCACTGCCTCTACTTTTTGCTTCAATTATCTCAAACACATTTATATATACATATATTTGTCTACACATTCAAAACTTAAAAACTTTTTCTATCACCATGCAAACTGCACGCCGGCTCTTTTATTGTATAAATAGGTGTAATAATATCAAACTCTTTTAACTCCATCAAATAAGAATAAGAATATATATAGTATTTTAACTCCACGTCCAATTCAATCTTCACATTTACTACTTCTTAATGTCTTTAGACATTGGCGTTTCTGAAAATTAAGCAAGAAAAAGAGAAGTGAATTAGAGTTGAGTGGAGGTTTTGGGCCTATTATACTGATAATTGATGGAGGATGTGTTTTGCACGGGCCAGCAATTGAAGGATGAGTGGTCACATGTGGGGACAATTTTACATGTGGCGAAATGTTTAGAATAAAAAAAAATTTAATTGATTAATAAATTAAATAGAGACATAAATGTTTAGAATTATTAATGCAATCTTTGCTCATGTCATGTCTTTCAAGTCTCGTGAGCTTTGGACTGCTCTGCTCTCCCTATTTAAACCATTTCACCCTTCACTTGCTTTCTCAATCTAATTCTAACCCACTCTTCTCCTTCCACTCACAAACACAAGAATATATACAAAGATAATATAAGCATGAGCGGCTTTAGTGCGAGGAGCATAACATTTATGCTCTTCATTGCTTTTCTGGTTTGGTCTTCGAGTTTTGACACCTGCATTGCAAGAAGAGGCCGCCACTGGAGACAGACCAGGAGCAGCTCAGTTTCCCTGTACAAGAAGAAGGGCAAGAATCATAGTAACCACCACCACAATGTCAAATCAAAATCAAAATCGTCTCCTCACAAGGCTCCTTCACCTCCTCTCTCTCGTAAGGCTCCATCGCCTCCCCCGCCTAATAACCCTAAAGATGATGACATCCCACCACCGCCGCCGCAAAAAGGCTACGGGAGTCCCTCGCGTTCTTCAGTCTTTAACGTGCTGGATTTTGGTGCAAAGGGCAATGGAAACACTGATGATACCAAGGTATGTCCCTGAGTCTCCACTTCTCCCTAGTAAGTCATGATCAACCAAATTTAGCTTATTACTAGACAAGTTCGGGTTACCGTGCAAAGCCTTCTGCACAAATTATGCACAGAGATTAGTTTCTTGACATACAGGCCGCCACAGAGTTCACGGGCAGTGACCGTGACCGGGACTGATCTGGCCCCATTGGCAATTTGGCACAAACATTCTTTTATTGACATATAATGCAATCTTGGAAAAAGAGGGGCAATCTGAATTTTAAGTCAATTGGGCATCTTTCTATTTTTATTTCAATAGATAAAAGAGTATTGCTGAATGTGTCAAAGAAATTTTACAAAAGAATTCACTTAAAAAGTAATCTGAAATTTTTGACATTCATTTTAAATTAAATATGAATTCAATTTATGAGTAAATTTTGTTCCAACACCTTACAACATTACTCATCCCATAAATCCAAACAGAATCAGATCAATATATAAAGTTAGTAGGCCTGGCTTACCCTCATTTTTTTTATTATTGTTTCTCAATTGGTAAAATCAAGTGAGTATAAATATGAGGTGCACAAAAAATAATGCAAGAAAACAAGGGAGGAAAAAAATTAAAGAATACAGGAGAAACACACAATCATGTGGGGTCCGCCTAAAAGAAAGAAAAATAAAAAAGTGAATCCCGTTACGGACAGTTTACTCATGATTCCAACAATAATTGTATGTAGTTCTGCACAAACCACCACCAACCATAATTCTATGATCGTAGTTATAGCTACTCACAGAGGATATTGATAATATGCAACGCAGGCATTTCAAGCTGCATGGGCATCTGCTTGTAAAGTTGAAGCATCAACGGTGATCGTCCCGGCTGAATATGTGTTCCTCGTGGGTCCAATCTCATTTTCTGGTCCATATTGCCAACCAAACATCGTCTTTCAGGTAAAAACCAGCAGTGTGCGTGCTATTATTATTGCTCCCATAAATAATTTGGCCTTTACAGGAACTAGTATATTAAATGACATAAACAATATATATTGACATTATATTTCGAACAAATAAATTTTAAAATTACCAAAACGTTTGATATGTTTACCTTTATATAAATTTATTAGAGTTTTTTTTTTTTTCCAAAATTTATTCTCAGTTTCATGTTTAACCCAAGTATACAAACTATAAATTTCAAAGGAAAAATCCACAAAATTGGAATTCGTTCCAAACATAATTTAAACATTGCAAAGGCGCATCAGATCAACTTGTACCTGGTTGTTTGAAGCTGATGAGTTGAATTTTCCCTCAGCTTGATGGCACAGTCATTGCTCCAATTGATAACAAACCTTGGGGTAAAGGCCTATTACAATGGCTTGAATTTACAAAGCTACGAGGCATTACAATCCAAGGATCAGGTATCATTGATGGCAGAGGTTCTGTCTGGTGGCAATATTATCCATTTGATGATCCCATTGATGACGAATCAAAGCTTATTATACCGCTAAACAACACAGTACAAGAACACCCACCAATGCCGGTAACCATCTCTTGCAGTTTGTACTTTACCCTGCTATTACTTCCTATCATATCTCCTGTTAATTATGTTCCCCGTGAAAATTGTGGCAGGTAAGAAACGAACTCAATGGGAAAATGCCAAGCATCAAACCAACTGTAAGGATTGCTAAGAAGTTATAATAATTTCCAAGATTAAATTTTGACTCTGCAGCTTGTTAACAGGACTGTTGTCTTCTTTCTTGCACAGGCACTGAGGTTCTACGGCAGTTTTAATGCGACAGTCACTGGTATAACAATTCGAAACAGTCCCCAATGCCACCTCAAGTTTGACAACTGCGTGGGAGTCCTGGTACATAATATCAGCATTTCATCTCCTGGTGACAGTCCTAATACTGATGGGATACACCTACAGAATTCCAAAGATGTGCTAATTCATGGAACTAATCTTGCTTGCGGTAAATTCACTTCTTCCTACTGATAATTTTACATAACATGTTCAGTTTAGATAACTGTGGTCCATAGGCTGAGCTTGCGTCAAGACGAAAAGGAACTAAAAGACCTGCAGAGCCACAACTGAGGTTATTGGCTCAACAAACACAAGAAGTTAGGAAGACTGGTGAATTTTTTTAGTTACATATAGAAAAAGTTTGCATAATTGAAATACCTGGGATAGGAATACGGTTGTGGAAAGTATGTCCCCACTTATCCTGCTTACAACCTTCGTCCCCACATTTTTTGTGAACACTAATAATGTGACACGTGGCAGAATCAATCTTCAACATTTAATGCCACAGCCACATATAGGATAACTTTAACGCCCAGAGTCATCCAAAAGCCATCTGATTTTGATAAGACTTGTATCCCACAAATAACTAGAATACATCTTGTATTTTACTCCATCCAGTTACATTTAATCTTACTTCAGTTGCTAGAACTTCTGCTTCTGTCCCTCTGTCAGCTAGGGTTGCCTCAATTCAGACCTAAAAAAGATTCAGCATAATAAAATGAAACTTCAAAAGGTCTTTATCAAACAAGTCTGGTGGAAACTACTTGCATGCTTATATAGAAAGTCATATTTATGTTAATACAACTCTTAAATTTAATAATGTGTGCAGGAGATGACTGTGTTTCAATACAAACTGGATGCTCAAATGTATATATACACAATGTGAACTGTGGACCAGGGCATGGAATCAGCATTGGAAGCCTGGGTAGGTATAATACCAAAGCGTGTGTTTCCAACATCACTGTTCGGGACATTGTGATGCACAACACCATGAATGGTGTCAGAATCAAGACATGGCAGGTAACAAAATTAATACTACCAGCTTCAATCCCACATGACTAGAAACCTATTGAGTCAAGCAATCAAGAGATAAAATTATGGCAAAAACTGGATCCAAATTTTAAAGTTTGAAAGCACATGCAAGACGAGGGATTTAAATCTTAATTCCCTTTTTGTTGAAATGATTTGGGATAATTTGTTTGTATTAGACTGAAAATCAATTAAATGAAGTTTTGAGACTCAAAAAAGTATTTCCTATGTTTCATTTTCATTCTAAGCCATTTCAAGAACCCTCTACCTCATACCTTTTTTCTTTCTAAAAAAATAACCCTCTACCTTATAAGTTGCACTAACATAAAGACTTTGTCATCCTCCTCTTGATAAGGTTCAAACATTGAACAAAGTTATAAGTTTTCTTATAGCTAGATATCTTTATTTATCACTCAGTGATATCTTACTCTCCAAGTTGTCATAATACTAAAAAAATGTCATTTTCCTCAAAAGTTCTTAGCTCTTAACAGTTTTAAGAAATTTGTTGAAATTTTGCAGACATTCAAGAAGCTAGTACTTGTTCATAAATATAACGTCAATGTAAAATATGCAGGGTGGATCAGGTTCTGTGCAGGGGGTTCTGTTCTCAAACATTCAAGTTTCTGAGGTCCAACTTCCGATTGTGATTGACCAATTCTACTGCGACAAAAGCACTTGTAAGAACCAAACATCAGCAGTGGCTCTATCAGGAATCACCTATGAGAAAATAAGGGGAACATACACAGTCAAACCTGTACACTTCGCTTGCAGTGACAGCCTGCCATGTACAGATGTAAATCTAGCAGCCATAGAGCTAAAGCCACTGCAACAAGCATACCATCTTTATGAGCCCTTTTGCTGGCAAACATTTGGGGAGCTAAACACTCCTACTGTCCCTCCAATTGCTTGTTTACAGATAGGGAAGCCATCAAGAAATGGGGTTCAATCTGATCAAGATATATGTTGACTTACTCCAGATAATATATGGATTTCTCATGGTGGTCAGCATGATTTTTAGACCCCTTCTATACCACAAAAGTTAGGTAAAGAGTGTATATTCATGCAGTCCTACTCTGTAGGAGGTGTTTGTTAGTAGGTTCATATTAGTTCCTATTCTATAACAGTATACAGGGATTATTATCAGTTAGAGTCTGGGTAAGGGAGCCTCGTTTGAGATTGGATTTTCTCCTTGTGGAATAGCACACTAGTCCCTGATTACTAGATGTGAAGTAGTAAATGTATCACCATCTATAGATATACAAATGTTTGATATAAATATTGAATAAATTTTTTTGAATACAAAAGCCTCAGAATGTATGGACAAGTAATAAGCAAGGCTAAACAGATTTCATCAAACATCTACATTCCTGAAGCAGGCGAGTTTGGTAATGTTATTATAAAAAAAAAAAAAAAAGACCAGGAAAAGAAGAGAGCTTGAGAACCACATCTTGAACTCATTCCACCTAAAGTCAGCTGGTCAGAAATCCAATATGACCTTCATATCCACAAACGTTTTTTCACTGTACATTGGACCATCTTTCATCAAGTTTTTAGGGGAAAAAAAAGCTCGAGAAGATGAATAATGTGTCATTGATAGTTCTTAGTGATTTATAAAATCTAGTTATCGAAATTCTATAAACTTCTAAAACTAAATGTTCACCATTATACATTCCCAGCAACGAGTAAGGATTGATTCTCATGATAAAAATTACTAAATAACGCCAAAAACACAACTCAGGAAGCTATGTTAGAATTGTATAACAAACAATGGAATAGAAAAGGCCGGCAGCCGAGAGTAACATAATTTGCTTATTTCCATAGCAAGGAAAGAAAACAAGAATAACAGATGAAACAGTCAAAATGTCCTGATATCAACAACTCGAGAAAAAACTGAAGATCAAGAGTATACTCTATCAGTGAGTCACCACATGCTAAAATTTTCCATCAGAAGAATCTTGTATCATCTCCTTATGTAACTAATATTACTTGGTTACTGTAGATATCGCTCCATCTTAACGTAAGTAGCACAGAAACAACACCAAATAGTTAATAGAAATAAGAGGAAGGATTCACACCCATCCGCACATGTCTCTCCTAAAGAAATAAACAACAAGCTACATGCATCTCTACAGTAGTAACACTGTGATCACTTGAGCTACCTCACAATTAAAAGTTTTATTCCTGGCTTGCCTTCTACTCAGTCTTTGATAAATAATTGATTACTCCATTGCTTTCAAGGGAACATGAGATGTAGGGGGACTTGAACTAGATATTTAATTAAATCGAAAATTGCAATTTCCATGCAAGCAGCATAACAAGCTTAACATGTGAAACTGAACCCTAACGAGTGCAGGCAGAAAACAAACTAACGAACTTTGCATAATCCCCAATTGTGTCCAGAAAACAGGTAAAAGAATAATAAGAAAATGAGGTTTCTAAGGTTAGCAGAACCTTTGTCCTATAAGAGATCAAATCATTTCTGAAGTGATCAATTATCTAAAAGTTCAATCTTTTAGGAAAATGAAAACTTTATCATTTATACTATAAAGAATCTTTTCCAAAACACAGATTATTAGGTAGCACATTCTCTTAGGTTTCTAAAAGCACATCCATGAACTTGCCACTAGCAAAGACTTTCTTTGCTTCTACCTTGCAACCACAACCTAGATCCATTCAGCACATTACCGGCAGCAGTGGAATCTCAATTCCATTAAAATTCATTGCAGTGAAAAAGATTATGATGTGGGCAAGGCAATGTTGTATGTATTCAGTGTCTGACTAACAACTCATATCCAGAATTCATTAGAACATACTCATAAAATGAGTTCATACTGATCTATCCGAAAGGGACAATCTTAGATACAGGAGTGGTGATGGAAATATAACAAACAAAACTTTTGTCACACATAACATGAATAGCCACTCTCCCATTCACCATTTCTGGGACACTAGTGAGCTAGTCACATCCTGATAAGATAAACTTGTTGATGGTGAACCCATACCGTTGTCACATTGAGCTGAAAAGGGAAAGACGTTTAGGTCTAGCGATTGGCACTGATGAATCTTCCCCTGAAAATGAATCAATACGGTCATTCTACAATGAATTCAATCAGAGTTAATTGAGGCTATCAAAACGATGAAACAGCGTCGTTTTCCTCTTCCTGCGTTGTCCTTGATACCGTTTCTTCGTCCTCTTCCCCCAATTCTACCTCTTCGAGAGCAAGTCAGAAACAATCGAGAAGGACGTTACCGTCTTCTCTGACGACTAGCTAGGGGAAGAACGTTGCCGTCTCTGTTACTTTTTTCTTTCACTTACATCTTCAACGACACCGTTTTAAGGATTCTCCCTTCAGATCGAGGAAACGCACTCTTTCTACTTTTACCGCGAGATAAGAAAGCCGTTAAACTGTCGAAGCGCGGGTGTTCGGCTCCTTATCTTATCGACTTATCCATTGGCGGAGAGGTCATACGAAACAGAATCCCAACCATTACCTTTCTTCAACCTCTATCCCGTCTGCTCAAAAATAATTGAAAAGAAAAATTAAGAGTGCGTCATTTTCGTTTCTAAAGTCACATTCAAATTCAAACTCATTATTTAAAGAATAGGAAGAAGAAAATCAACAGTAACTCTTAATAAATCAGTAGTCAACTAAAGACCTTAACGACTGACGTTCGTGGAGCTCGTGCAATAATGGCTCAAGTTTCAGAAAAGGAAATCGATGCCATGAGAAGGAGAGTGGCCTCTGTTGCGAACCATTTGATTTCCGGACGTTCGATTCCAGATCCCAAGGCTTATTCCCTTGAGTTATGCAATAATGCTTCAACGAATAACAGCTACTATCGGATACATGGCGCGGTGCGCAGTCACGACGTCGTCTGGAGTGTTGCCTGCGATGAGTTCGGCACGGAATTCACCGACATTATTTACGAGAAAGCAGTCGGAGAAGCAATAGCAAAAGTAACCTACTCCTAAATTTTGATTCTCTGTGTTGTTGGATACTGTGATAAATGCAAGTGGTCGATGGTAATGTTGTGGGTTTTGTAGATCACGATAAATAGACCAGAGAGAAGAAATGCCTTTCGAACCCAGACAATTAAGGAGCTTATGCGCGCATTTAATGATGCCAGGGACGACGCTTCGGTCGGAGTCGTCATTCTCACTGGCAAGGTACCGATATTTTCTACATTAAACTTCCTGATTGAGCTGTAAGAAAATCTGAGACGGATTGCATCCTCCGAGCGACTCCGCTAAAAAATATTATCAAAATTTTATATTCTAACTTCCAAAATTATCAAATTTGTCTGAGAAATTCTATGATGATTAGTGAACCAGGGGCGAGTAGTATAATTTTGACATGCTTAGAACAAGTTCAAGCTTTTAAGTTCATTTGATGGATTTGCCACTAAGATCTGCTTTTTAAACCCAAAAGATAACGTAAGCGTCATTGACACAATTTCTTCAAGTAATTGGTTGAGAATGACTGCAAAATTTGAGTAATTTAATAAGAAATCAGGAAATGGTATTTCGAGTAGTATTACACAGATAATGCATCTGATAATTAAAATTAGTAAGCAACATAGCTAGAGGATTTTCCTGTAGGGAACCAAAGCATTTTGTAGTGGGGGCGACCAGGCCCTGAGAACGGCTGATGGTTATGCTGATTCTGAAGATATTGGGCGTCTGAATGTTCTAGACTTGCAGGTACTGTTCTAACAACGGCAGGCATTCACTTCCACTGCCTTTCAAACTTGTGTCAAAATTTTATCTTAATTTTATGCAGGTACAAATTCGCCGTCTTCCAAAGCCAGTTATAGCTATGGTAAGCCTTTATAGCCCTGCATACTGATAATTTCATGAAATAGATTTGCTGCAATGAAAAGGTTTCTGTATTGGTAAGTTTTTGAGACTTCTTGTAGTACTGCTATCTATAGCGTATTTGTGCTCATTTTTTATATTTCTTTACTTCCTAACTGATCTATATTATTCTTGTTGTGTGTGTACCTTATTATGTCAACCAGGTTGCTGGTTATGCTGTTGGAGGTGGACATGTGCTGCACATGGTTTGTGATCTAACTATTGCAGCAGATAATGCCATCTTTGGCCAAACAGGTCCTAAGGTGCTTATATATTTAAAGAAAGCTCTTTCCCTTCATTAAGTTATAAATTTCTGAACTAATTAAACACATACACGGTTCGCATGAAGTTGCTTGCTTGAAATTCTGTTACTTTGTAGCTACTGAACCAAATAATATAGGAAGCTCACAGTGTCTCCCCCACTTTTGGGGGGAGTATGTGGCAATCAATCCTCATGAGTTGCTTGCTTTGGCTACCACAAATGCCAGTTTACAATGCTGCTCCTAACCATCTGCTGTAAATTCATCTATTACAATCACTAAATATTTTCAAGTATGGCAGTAGGAAGCTTTGATGCTGGCTATGGAAGTTCGATAATGTCCCGACTGGTAAGCATTAGATTCAGAGGTGTCTCTTTACTTGGGTGCATGTATTATGTTGCTTGCATATTGCACACACAATGTTGTTTTTAATCAAGAAGTACATCCTGTTGTATCTTGGTTAGGTGATGGTTATAATTTTCAGGAATTGATAGAGATACATTTTTGAGATGACTTCTGGGTAAACAGGTAGGGCCTAAGAAGGCACGCGAAATGTGGTTTTTAGCAAGGTTCTATACAGCTTCTGAGGCGGAGAAAATGGGACTAGTGAACACTGTTGTACCGGTGAGTTCAAATGGGGCATAAGAAACTTGTTTTGACAGCCTTCCTGGTGGCATAAGACAATAAGTTACCTAGTTGTATTCTATGATTCTATCATATACCCCCCCTACCTGAATGATTCACTCAAAACCACTTTTTGGTCTACACTCCAATTAGCTAAATTTTTATTTTTCTGTTTTTGTGTAGCTAGAGAATTTAGAGAAAGAAACAATAAAATGGTGTAGAGAAATCATAAGAAATAGCCCCACGGCTATTCGAGTCCTTAAATCATCTCTGAATGCAGTTGATGACGGTCATGCAGGACTTCAGGTATTTCACTGCCAACTATCAAAATTCTTCCGTGCCATATTTATGGCTTCCATGTATATGGCTGCGTGCTATAATGGAATCCTTTTGTGCCTATGAGTTCTCCTGATCTTAAATCCTGTAGTACAAGCCACTGATTTTGCCTTCTTTGTTTATTAACCACTGCTTAAATCTACTCATATATGTCCAGGAACTTGGCGGAAATGCCACACTCATATTTTATGGCACTGAAGAAGGGAACGAGGGCAAGACAGCTTATATGCAGCGCAGACGTCCTGATTTCTCAAAATTTACTAGACGGCCATGATTGTTAGTTGTGAAAGATGTTTGTATGAGATCAGTGTTTGGATTTTTTTGGTAACAACTTGTCTTAAAATAAGACTGCATATAGCTTCAGTATAAAAATATTAGAACTTTTTTACATATATTTTATTGAAGCAGGATATTTTTTATAATTAATGTATAATTGATGGTGATGTTTTAATCAATATATATATGTATATACATTGTTTACTATGTTACAATTATTGTGATATAAATAATAAATTAATCAATTTTTTACATGTTAAATTTATGAAATAGTTAGTGACAAATGATAATTTTAGAAGATGATCTTTCCATAGTAAGTTGGTACCAATCTAATTTTAACATTATGCGAAAGGCATTCTATTAAAATATAAAAATAAATTTAAATTTATATGTATAAATTAATAAATAGACATTTTTTTTAAAAATATTTAGTTTTAGTGAATTATTTTAAATAATGATATTTTAATAAATTTTTACTCTTCAAATATTAAACAGGACAGCGAAATATTATACTAAAATAAATAGAAACACTTAAACCTTATATGGGTTTTATGGCATTGTATATTAAAATAAAAATAATAAATGATAAATTAAAATTTAAATGTTTGGAATGTTTGATTACAATACAAGAGCTTCATTTTTAAGACTTACTCGTAAAAATCAATAATTATTTACTAATTTAGGTTCTCAGTTTCATTTACATACATAGGGATTATAATTATAAAAAATAACTACATAATATAAAATTTATAATTAATTAAAAATTAAAATTTATTTTTTTAAAAAATTAAATAAATAATTATTATATATTATTAAATTTATTTTTATGTTTAAAAATTATAAACTGTAGATTTATAATTAACTAAAAATTAAAATTTATCTTTGTATTTAGAAAATTTAAATAGATAACTATTATATTATTATATTAATTTTATTTTTGTATCTTAAAAGCTCAATGGATAATATTTAAAACTTTCTCTCTATCTAATATATGTAATTAAAATTATCAAATTAATTTTATTTTTATATTTTAAATTTAAGTAAATAATATTTAAAATTTTGTCGTTACAGAATATATATTATAATTCATATTAAAATTTTGTTTTTATTTTTATTTTAAAAATAGAAGAAAACATCATCTTTCGGTATTGCTTATATATATATATATATATATATTTAAATATAAATATAAATATTATATATTTTTACTCGATTGAAAATCAAATTCTAATATTATGTATAAAATATTTAAATAAATAACGATCACATATATTATTATTTTAGTTTTATTTTATCTTTAAAATTTATTTTAAAGAAATAAAATATTAATTTTTATGATGAATAATAGATAATCAATTGAAACAGGAGAATTTAATTTAATTTTTTTAACATAATAATGTAAGATACAATTAATTAATTCTAGAAATAATGTAATTATTTAATTATTTTTATTAAATTTTAGATTTTAGATATCCAAAAATTTTAATCAGATTACATATTTGAAATATTTATGCTTTTCTTTTTCTTAAAGAAATTCTATTCCATCCAATTAAAATTCACTTTAGTATTTTTATTATATTTTAGATATTTAAAATTTACTTTAGAAGCGTAACTGTCTTTTTTTTTTTTTTTTAACAAAAATGAAATTCTATTCCGTCCAATCAAAATTGATTTAGTATAGAGTCATACATATTTACTCTGCCTCCGGAAAAGAAATGCATCGTCAATCAATCTCTCCCTCTTCACGGCAGCGCCCGTCAGACTTTCCCGCACTACTACGTAATTTTATCTTTCTCGTTCTTTTGGCTAAGATCAAGTGCAGACCCACTGCATATTTCTTCTTTCCTCACCGCTGCGCCCTTGGGCTTGAAACTTGGGAGACAAAGTTCCTTGGTCTCGCCATTTGTTTGGAATTTTCATTCAAACTCTCAGCTGATAGTAACTCTGCAATTCAATAGTTTTCACGCCTAAAAGATTCTAGTTTACGAAACACTACCATGACAATTATGAGTTTCTAGGTCATAGAAATCATGAGTGCTAGCGAGTTTCGGTTCTTCTTGTCGTGTGATATCAATTTACCGGTCACCTTCCGAGTAGAGAGATTGGAAGGAACTTTGCCTCCTACAAAAACTACCGAGACAGGTATGGTTTTTTTCCCGAAATCTTTTGACCTATTTGAGTCTTTGGTTGCCAAGAATAGGGGAGAAGAATAATTTTGAGATTAACTAAATACTTAGTTCAAATTTTGAGTTGGTGGAAGCTAAGTTATCACGCACCTATGCTAGATTGGAGTTTGATTCAGTTGGAAATTAGAGCCCTATGTTCTACAATTTTGATTGGCAGCCCCGTATTCAAAATTTTGAAGCGAAAAACGGTGATCATTGAGGAAGTTTTAGGCCTTTTAAGTAACTGATGTCGTGATTATTCGGTAGTAAACCATCTTAAATTTGTGGGTTTTCATTAAAGCGTCGAGTAATACAATTTCCGAAAATGATTAAAATTCTCTGTTAATTGGCTAAAATTTCTATTTTCAGTAATTCAACATAATGATATTAATATGGCTGTATATCTGGAAGGAAGTGTATGTATATACATACACATTCTTTGGAAGCCTTAAAATGGATTGACTGCCACTAGATTCCAGTTTTGCCATGTTGTATGTTTTCCCTCTCTGTATGTTTTTGTTTGAAATAATCTTTTTTAACATTATGACTTACCATGATGCATCTACCTCCTTCTCATTATTGTGGTCCTTCCATTTTCCACGCAGGAATTGATTCAACTACAGAGGAGAGAAGAGTGGAGTTATATGTTGAGTGTGCATTATACATTGATGGTGCTCCTTTTGGCCTTCCTACAAGAACAAGGTTGAAAAAGAATAATATGGTTGCATTCCTTTATCTTTCAATAACTTGACTGCTTGTTGAGAATTTATAAAGAAAGTGATTGCAAATTTATGTTGTTTTGTCCAGTTTCGCCATCATACACGTGTTGGGAGGTGTTACTAGTTCTCTTTATAAACTTTTTGATTGTCGTTAGCTGGAAAGGATGGTTATACTGAGCTGTTTTCTGGTAGATATTTTATAACTTCAGGTCATCTAGAAATCAGTTTATAACCTTGCTCTCTTGGTGGTTTACTCTATGGTCATGTGTCTTTGCATTTGTTTCATTATATTAAATCCATGTTCAATTGGATCAACTTTCATGGACATTGTTTAGGTTCTATGTTTTAAATATTGATGTTTCTTGCAATTAGCAGGCTCGAATCTACTGGGCCATCATATTGCTGGAATGAACTTATAACGTTGAGCACCAAATACCGAGACCTAACAGCACACTCACAACTGGCTTTGACAGTAAGTGGTGAATTCTAGTTAGATGCTCCCTTTTATGGGAAAGACATTTCTTCTTGTTGATGTGATTAACTATATACCCCTAATATTTTTTTACAAAAAAAGGCACAATGGCCCTCTAGTGTCTATTAATTGCTCCCAAGTTTTGATTGTTATAGAGCCATATATACAAAGCATTTTCATGGACCATACTATTAAGGCATTTCACTGGCTTAGCAGTTAAATAATCTTCCACATTTCACATATGGCTCAATGCCACTGTACCATCATCCATCATTGGCTTCTACTAAGCAGTCCAAAGCTTCTTAAGATGGGGATCACAGTAAGTTGAACCATAAAATGTCATGAAAGATTAGGGGAACCCAACAGCTGTTACTCTTTCACTATGTAGTTTAATTACACTTTTCCATATCGAACATTTACTAAGTAACATGTCTCAATCACACTTTCTAAATTTATTCCTACACCTTTTTTGGGATGGTATGATGGTACGACCCCCTACAATTTGTCTCTTTGCAAGTATGGGTTGATTTATGCATCAGCAGATTTATCTGCAGATTTTCTCATTTTTCTTTGTCAATGCCTGCTTGTTTCTTAAGATCCAAGAAGTGAAGTTCTTGTGTAGGAGTTATTTTTCTTTTAACTAATCTATGTTTCTGAATTTAGTTATGATAGGATATGAATATGATGCTATTGATTTCTTTTGACATACCTAACTTGCAAGATTTTACTTTTTGCCGTTTTCTTGGAAATTAGGTCTGGGATGTTTCATGTGGAAAAGATGAAGGATTAATTGGTGGAGCGACCATTCTTCTTTTCAACAATAAAATGCAGCTCAAAACAGGGAAGCAAAAGCTTAGGCTTTGGCCTGGGAGAGAAGCAGATGGTTCATTTCCTACCACAACTCCTGGAAAGGTTTTTGATTTTTACTCTATCTCTAATATAGATATGGCAGATGAAGGTTCCACAAACATTGTTTACTTAAATGCTTTGGTTGCATAAATGTTATTTACTTAAATGTTTTTCAAATTTCAATTAATTTATTAAATTGTAGGTCCCCAAGCACGAGCGTGGGGAGTTGGAACGTTTAGAAAAGCTTGTCAATAAGTATGAAAGGGGACAAATCCAGCATGCTGATTGGCTGGACCGACTAACATTCAGGGCTGTAGAGAGAATTAAGGAGCAAGAGAACTGTAAAAATGGAAGTTCCCATTTGTACTTGGTTGTAGATTTCTGTAGTTTTGAACATCGAGTTGTTTTTCAGGTTAGTGCCCATCTGCTATCATCAGGTTTCTATTTGCTGAATGTTTAGCTGAATCTTTACAAATACTTATAATTTTTTTTTCTTGAAGAGCAATTGAATTCTGATTTGATTTTCCTTCTTTACGTATCTTTTGTTTTTTTTTGTGACATTTCCCATTAAATATGACCATTATGAAAATTGTGCCACAGATGTCACTTAATAACTAACCCTTTCTCCTTTCTCTCATTGTTATTTCTTGTTCTAGATGATATACATGTTTTCTTTTGTTTCTATTTTTCAAAAGTTCCATAATGATGGAGTGGCCTCTGGATAGGTTGATATATTTTCTATTCTACTGCTATTGCTTTCTCGAATAGACCTTGCAAAAACCCAGCCATATCAGATGGTCCAAATCAAAATCAAAACCATTTATATTTTAACAACAGTCACTAGTGGCTGATGTTTTCTGCTCTCTCTTTCTCTTCACCTTTAGTTATTCTCTTGTATTTAATCATTGTAGTCTTTGCGGAGAATGTCTTAGATGTCACTGATAAAAAGGGTGGATCTTTTGGAATGAAGATCTATTTGCTGAATGTTTAGCTGAATCTTTACAAATACTTATAATTTTTTTTACTTGAAGAGCAATTGAATTCTGATTTGATTTTCCTTCTTTACGTATCTTTTGTTTTTTTTTGTGACATTTCCCATTAAATATGACCATTATGAAAATTGTGCCACAGATGTCACTTAATAACTAACCCTTTCTCCTTTCTCTCATTGTTATTTCTTGTTCTAGATGATATATATGTTTTCTTTTGTTTCTATTTTTCAAAAGTTCCATAATGATGGAGTGGCCTCTGGATAGGTTGATATATTTTCTATTCTACTGCTATTGCTTTCTCGAATAGACCTTGCAAAAACCCAGCCATATCAGATGGTCCAAATCAAAATCAAAACCATTTATATTTTAACAACAGTCACTAGTGGCTGATGTTTTCTGCTCTCTCTTTCTCTTCACCTTTAGTTATTCTCATGTATTTAATCATTGTAGTCTTTGTGGAGAATGTCTTAGATGCCACTGATAAAAAGGGTGGATCTTTTGGAATGAACCAATTCAGTCTGATTATCTTGATCAAAGTTGTTTACATGCTTTTAACCTCTTCACACCCTTTCTGACTTGTAGGAGTCTGGAGCAAATTTCTTTATAGCATCACCAATAGCTTCAACAAATGAACTTGTTATTGTGTGGGACCCAGAATTGGGAAAGATAAATCCCTCTGAGCACAAACAACTAAAGCTTGCTAGGAGTTTAACCCGTGGTATCATTGATAGGGATCTGAAGCCTAGCTCTAATGAGCGGAAGTAAGTTTCAAAATCCTATTTACAGATTCAATTGTACTTTTCTGGTGTCCTTTTCTGTGACTTTTCTGTTAACATTGGCTACTGTCATAAGGTTAAAAGAACATCCGAGCTCTCATTATTTGTTCATCTTATTTTGTCTATTGTTGGACTTTTTGTGGTGAACTAGAATCCATTGAAACTATCATGTTACTGTATGTGCTGTTATGCAATATAATAATAATTTTATATTTGGAGAATTGACAACATTTTTAATAGAAAAAGAAATATTATTCGGGAGGAACAGGAAGGTACAAATATAGGAAGACTAGATGTCCTGAGAGCTGACAATTTTTGACAGGATCTATTTATAATACATGACCCAGAAATTAAAAAATTTCCTGTGATTGAAGAAATTCAAATTTGGCATGGCATATAGGGTGATAACTGCAAGAAAAAACTCACCTCTCTTATCCCCTAGCTACTGTGTTGATCATTTGGAAGGAGAACGTAAGGGCCTTTGAGGGGTTAGCTTTTCCCTTTAGTAGAGTTCGGGATTCTTGGTTCCATATCCTCAGCTTTTTAGTCATCCTTTAATTTCTAACGAAGATTTGGACTGCCATTTTGATATTTTGACTATTTTAGGAAGCTCTTGCAGATGAGGTGGTACCACCTTGGTTCTCTCCTTGTATATATTTGATCCTTTTTTCTACAATAAATAATAACTCTTGCTCTCTAGTGGGTCAAGTTTATTTTGCCCCCTCTATTTTAGATCTTAATTCTTTGACACATTGATGGAATTTAGTTATAATTTGCATTTTTAATACATAAGTGGACCAACTTCACTTGTATCTTTTACTTTTATTTCAAAAAAAAAACTTCACTTGTATCTTTCATTCTGTAATAGTGGATTTGTTTTCCCCCTTCAATGGAAGAGTCACAAAAACACATAACAAATTGAATATAATGTTGTGTTTGAATTAGAATTTTATTTTCATTCAAATCTTTATTTCATTTGTACTGTTCTCCATTCTTACTTAATAGAATTAACACTTGAAACCCAGTGTTGTATTTTATGAATTTTTGGCGCTATTCTGATTACATTATGTGCTACTGGTTAAATTTTATTTCCATATGGTTGATGATCCCATTAGGAAGCATATTAATTTTCATAATATTTAACTGTAAGGTCAATTCAAAGAATTCTAAAATACCCACCTACAAGGACTTTGAGTGGAGATGAGAGACAGCTCTTATGGAAGTTTAGATTCTCACTGATGTCTGAGAAGAGGGCTCTCACAAAGTTTCTTCGATGTGTTGAATGGAGTGATGTCCAGGTCAGCATCCTCTGGCTCCTAGTACACTCCTGAAATAGTAACTATTGAAAATCTATTGAAGCATTGCAGTTGTAGACCTCCTTTATATACGTAAAAATTGATTGGTTCCCTTCAGTTTATATATCCTCTTTTGGTTTCTGAACAATGTTCAGTTATTTCTTAGCATTTTCCTGATGATCTGTGTGCAGGAAGCAAAGCAGGCTATAGAGTTGATGGGTAAATGGGAAATGATAGATGTTTGTGATGCATTGGAGCTACTCTCCCCAGTTTTTGAAAGTGAAGAGGTATGTGTGTGTAAGAGTTGGGTTTTATTTGCAGCAATTTTTTCTATATATAAATAAAAGTATTGTTAATAGAGCTGGGAGAAACAAAATTACAAGATTAGAGGATAAAACATCTCTGAAAATCCTCCTTACTAGAATGGAGGCGAAACTAACCGAGGAAAAGGTCAGTACAAAATGCATCCTAATTCCTCTGTAACAAAGGCAAAGAAATTTCTCAGACAACCATGAGCCTTATTTTTATCTACCCTCTTTGTGGCATGATTCTGAGTAGGTAACTTTGTTATTCCAAGAGTTGCTTTCTACCTTGCATATTCAAATGACTAATATGTCAAGGAGAATAAAGATCTCCTAATGTTTTAGCTGGACATTCTTGCCAAATTTAGTCTGTTCCTTCCTCAGGTTAGTAGGCCATTGGCATTAGTGAGGGCTGAGTTGGGGTTAGTTTAGACATGTAGACCAAGATTTATGGGAGATTAGGGAAACGGCAAAGCTAGACATTGAGAAAAATTTTCCATTTGAAGAATGGTTGACTATGTATTTTACTGAATATCACGGTATAAAGGTTTTCTAAAATAGAAAAGGAAAAGACAATTATATAAAGTATATTTTGCCCAGATACCCTTTAACTTAATTAACAAGAATACAATTTTTTAGCTCTCCCCTTCAAGTTAGGAAATAAATATTGTCCATCTCTAACTTGCCAATGATAGTCTGAAATGTTGGATGTTCAAATATTTAACCAACACATCTACTAATTGTGACCTGATAGACGTGTTGAGTACATATTAGGTTACTGTCAAGTTCTCTTTGATAAAATGTCTCTCGATATTTTTTATCCAGTCATGTTGTACTAGATTATATGTAATATTTATGAATAATTTTTTATCATAGCATAGATGCATAGGGTCTCCCACTTGATTCTTAGATTTTTTAAAATTATTTTTATCTATAATAGTTTACGTACCCCTTGGTTATTACTTGAAATTCTGATTCTGCACTTAATCTAATCTAACAATTACATTTTGCTTTTTACTCCACAAGTAATTAGGCTACCCCTAAATAAGGTACAATAACCTATGATTAATCTCTATCTACCAGTTACTTAGCAGAATTTGCATCTGTATAAGCTTATAAAAGTAATCTATCACTCTTCCTGAATAAGATTCCTTATGAAAAATAGTCGAATGTGTATTTTATTAAATATCACAACTTTATATATACAGATTTTCTCTAATAGAAAATGAAATAGATAATTAATTAAATAGGGTGTATTTTGTCCTTGTATCCATTAACTTCATTTATATAAAGTACACTTTCTTTAATACACCTTTCCAGGACATTTCACACACCTGCTTTAATTGCAAACAATATATTGCAAAAGTCAGAACACCAAAATGAGGCATGTTGCGCAGTATATGGGCATGGTGAAAAAAGACAAGGGCGAAGAATGGTGGTGATATATATATATATATATTTATTTATATATAAATATATATTGAGAGCATGAATGCTGGTGATTTTAAGTGGAATATCTTTTTTGTGATAATGTGAACCCTATGGTTGGAAAGGAACAACAGGATTTTGGAGATCGTATCTTACGAGTCCATGTTCTCTTGGACCAGATGATGTTTCTGGCTTCCTTATGAGCTAAGGCCAAATGGCAATTTACTGATTTATCCATTTCAGTGTGATAATATTGTTGGTTTCTGCTCTAATTACGTTCTGGAGTTTATGTATAAAGGCTATAGGGGATAGTTTATCCTTCGACATTGTACTTTATCTTTTGTTTCTCTTAACGATATTTCTTTTTTTATCAAAAAAGAATTAACTTGGATATAGTCCAATGATCCTAATATATCACAAATACTCAAGAACATTTTACAATCTGGTTTAGGCTGAATAGTTCCTTACTGCATTCTCTGTTCACAGGTCCGTGCATATGCTGTCAGTGTCCTTGAAAGAGCTGACGATGAAGAGCTCCAGTGTTACCTACTTCAACTGGTTCAGGCTCTTCGGTTTGAGCGGTCTGATAAATCTCGTCTTTCTCAATTCCTTGTCCAACGTTGTAAGTGCAGTACTTAACATATATGATATTTGTATGGTGCTCAAGTTCTATATTTTACCATATAATGCAGTCAATTTTGGCATCTAAACATGATCTTGAACTTTAACAGCACTGCACAATATTGAGTTAGCTAGCTTTCTTCGTTGGTATGTTGCTGTGGAGCTTCATGATCCTGCATACGCAAAGCGGTTCTATTGGACCTATGAGATCCTGGAAGAGAATATGATGAAGGTTTGAATTTTTAGTTCTATCGTTGCATGCTCATATTTCTTCTCTATCTAATTTATGATGCTTGGGTGTATAGTTATAGGATAATTTCTCTATAAATTAAAACAATCTGATATATGATCTGTTGACTATTTGACTCATGATATACAGCTTATAAGAAGAGCTCTATTCATACTGATGGAAAATACGATTTTCCAATTAGTTAAAAATCTTAGAAGCATGGTTTCTGACAGTAAAGCTGGAGATTATTTGTCGAAAAAGATACACATGCAGATCCTTGATTTATTGGGCAAAGGTTTCTCAGGGTTCTGGCTGGGCTGAGAATGTCATCTTTGGAAGAAGAAATTTGAACTGTCAAAAAGTTACTGCCTTGATTTTGTTACTGCATTTTATTGATAGTTTTTTCTTTCTGGCAGTTAACGCCAGGCATAAGTAGCGAAGAAGATGGATTTAAGTTGTGGCACAGTTTGGTACGACAGACAGAATTGACTGCACAACTTTGTTCAATAACAAGAGATGTGAGAAATGTACGAGGCAATACCCAGAAGAAAATTGAAAAGCTTAGGCAGCTCCTTTCTGGACTTCTTAGTGAACTTACCTACTTTGAGGAGGTATTTCTTTTATGGAGTCTCCTTCGAAGATTGACAACTTGCATTCAGATATAATTTGCTTAACTGTTGGTGGCTGCTAAATGTTACTGATTGCTATCTTATATGCATTTATCTATTTTATTTTCAGCCGATACGATCACCGCTAGCTCCTAGTGTTCTCATCACGGGGATCGTGCCATCAGAGTCATCAATATTTAAAAGTGCACTTCATCCTTTACGTCTGACTTTCCGCACAGAAAATGGTGGCAGCTGCAAGATAATATTTAAGAAGGGTGATGATCTGCGGCAAGACCAGTTGGTAAGTGCTTTGAAAATGATTTGCATTTACTAAATCTTGGTTCAAGGCTTTGAGGGACAGATAGCGGTTCATTGTTTACTTTGTGATTTGTAATTCCTTTAGGTTGTTCAAATGGTCTCACTAATGGATAGATTGCTTAAGTTGGAAAATCTTGATCTGCACTTAACTCCGTACAAGGTGCTGGCAACTGGACAAGATGAGGGAATGTTGGAATTCATACCATCTCGTTCTTTGGCACAGGTATGTTATATTGAAGATGCTTCTTAGATGATGATAATGGAGATATCAAGTTCTTACATATAATTAAACTATATTTTTGTGTTTTCTCTATTTTTTCTAATCTCGGTATTTGAAGGCAACACTTCTGTTCAAAATGCATATGGGCAAGTAGATTAGGTGTTTATGTGAAATGTGACTTGAGCATTTGGTCTTTAAATCATTAACTTTTAACTAGATGTTCATTTCTTACCCGTTTCCATTGGTGACATTCTAGTTTGTTGCCTTACTTTGTCATGATACTGGAAATATATATGTTGGCAGGCATTTCAATTGCAACTGAAGGTTCTTCAAAGAAGGGCCTCTCATTTGATACTTCCCCTTCTCTGCCTGTACTTTCCCCTAATTTTGGCATTTTTGTTCATTTCTTTCAAGATTAATTTGGTTCTGGAAATTCTAGCATACAGATACTAAATAAGTTATTTTCTGTAACATATGAATTTTTTACGGGTTATGGACATGACTTCCCTTGGATATGCAGATTCTTTCAGAGCATCGCAGCATTATAAGTTATCTGCAAAAGTTTCACCCAGATGAGCATGGGCCATTCGGGATTACAGCAACCTGTCTTGAGACATTCATAAAAAGTTGCGCTGGCTACTCTGTTATCACTTACATACTGGGCATTGGAGACAGGTGATTATTTTTTTTTTTGGCAAAGAGATGGGGATCATTTAGTTGCAAATAAGGTTTCTATACTCATCTTCTTGTTGGTGTTTGTCCAATTTTATTTCTCTGTGTTTTTTGCCTACTACATGACTTATACAGATGCGAAAATATGTAAAAATATGATTGCCGGCAACAGTATTTAAATCTTTGTTGCTGTATAAAGTTTGAAGTTAATTAATTTCTCTCTCGGTTGGGAATGTGTTTAAGTGTATATATTGAGATAGGCAAACAACCTACCTGCTCCTGGAAGGGAAAAAGGTGGGTTTAGACAGGACAAACAGTCCGAAGCTGCAGCAGGACCACGGAAAGCCTGTCTTCACTAGCTAATGGAGAAAGATATTCCTGACGAATGTTAAATGATGTTTCATGAATGAATAAATTATCTTTGCATGAGAATCTGTCTCATCAGTTCCTGGAATATCATGTGTCAAGTTCAGAGTCCCATTCAGATGCCACATGCAGTCAGAGTCCTGTTTCATCATTTCCTTTTATCATCATCTATACTTTATGGAATATCATGCATTTATATTCTTATCGTGCACTCCAAATTAACGCAATGGATGTTAATATTCTGCTTAATTGAGTAATCCTGAATTTTCCAAAATGAAGCGTTGCTCTAAATATTTCTTTTTTTGCTGTATAGACACCTAGACAATCTTCTTCTAAGGGATGATGGGCGCCTTTTCCATGTTGATTTTGGTTTTATTCTTGGGCGAGATCCTAAGCCCTTCCCTCCACCAATGAAGCTTTGCAAAGAAATGGTTGAAGCTATGGGTGGAGCAGAAAGGTTGTTCTTATTTTACTGAACTATACTTAGATAGGAGTTCTTATAGAAATATTAGCACGGAAACTAAAAGTATACAGTGGACAGCCGATCAAATGCTCAAGAATAAAAGGAAAATAATGTTATATCTATAACTTAAACAATAATCTGACACGATTGAGGAACCATTATTAAGCTCTGCTGTGACTTCAATATGCAAGAAGAAAATTTATATATTACCATCTCATTATGCAGTCAATACTATACAAGGTTCAAGTCCTATTGTTGTGAAGCGTACAACATTCTTCGCAAATCTAGTAACCTGATTTTGAATCTTTTCTACTTGATGGCGGGTTCCAACATCCCCGACTTGGCTTGTGATCCTGAAAAAGGTATTCTTAAGGTGAGTTCTAATATTGTGGTTGTGCTTGATAATGTCTCTGTTTCTTGTTATTGCTAAAGCTCTGTTATGGTTCTGCTTGAATGTTTTTCTTGCTTGTTATGACTAAGGCTGCTATATTATTATTATTTTTTTGAAATAAAAATATTAAGGCTCTATTATACTTGCAGCTTCAGGAGAAATTTCGGTTGGACCTGGATGATGAGGCCTGCATACATTTTTTCCAGGATCTGATTAATGAGAGTGTTAGTGCATTGTTTCCTCAAATGGTTGAAACCATTCATAGGTGGGCTCAGTACTGGCGCTAATTTATTAAATGAATGAGGCGCTATCCATGTGCAAAAGGCAAGTCATATTTAACTTTGTGTGTGTATATAGATATATATGTTCCTT
>NW_019014623.1:703969-735252 GCF_000150535.2 Carica papaya | reverse complement strand
TTGGACACTGTTACTTTAGTTCTTTGCCCTATGTAATATTTTGTTTTCTATCCAAAAGAAACTTCCACCGAAATTCTTTTGAAGATCAATTTTCATCTTCTTGGGAATTAAATTTTCATGTCCTCATAGTTAAATTAGTATAAAGTTTTTAAATAAATTCCACAAATAATTTATTTTTTCTAAACACAGCCTGATTATATTTAGTTTAATCTTCACATCTAGCATTTTTTAGAAGAAGAATATATTGCACTGAAAAAAAAGGAATACAATCTAACGGAGGATATGGTATCCTCCATAAAGATTAAAAAAAACAAACATACAAGAAAACAATGTATTCAAATGGATCAATATAAGATCGCAACCCCATTCCCACTGTATTGTAGAAGGAAAAATGCTTAATGAAAATGTGACTTTAGCCCAGAAAGAAGAGAAGCATACTATCCTATCCCAAAGATTACTAATAAGAAAAAAAAAAACATTATTTGAAATTCTGAAATTTCTTGCCAAGCAAAGGCAATATTATTAAGGGCAAGAAAAAGAAATATTATTTAAGGGTACACCCAGCCCATTGTGATGTTTTCTAGAGGATGCTCTCTAGAAAGCATCAGTTCCTCGTTTATCTTCCCAAAACCACAAAGTAGAAATGAAGATTGCGAGGTTTGGAGGGCACACCGAGCCCTCCCTGAAGGTGGAAAAGTTTCCACATTTCTATTTTATTCTAATTCCAATTTCATGGAATTGGCATATTAGATGAGACAGCCAACAATTCTAGCAATTTTATGTCCTATTCATAAATAAGATTTGCAACATATGATCTTCTGTTTGTACCTGTTTGCATGTGCATGTGTGTGCTTATATGGACTAACTGTGGCAGACAGAGAGGAAGAGGACCTTGAGAGCATTTTCACTTAGCAGTGTTCCTTCATGTTTCTCCTTCAAATCATCCAAAGCAAGCTTAATTGCTCTCTTCATTAGATTCTGGTCAGATTGAATTTTATGTCCTCCTGGTATCATTAACTTGCAACAAGTCAAGGAGTACTTGTATGTAGCACACAACATTTGTAGCCTTCTCAAAACAAGAGTAAAACACATCTTATGATAATGGTCCCGTATTAATAGAAAAAAGCACATAATTCAAAGTAGGATATTGTCTATGGTAACAATGGAGGGCCACATTGATTTGACCATATGATGAGACATTTCCTCCCCATTCTAATAATGCACAGCCACCTTGATCCATGGCACTCACCAGAGTCAACCCATAACTTTTCCACCCAATGCTGGTTAGTGCATTCAGGGATGACTGAGGGATTGAAGAAGGTAAAAAATCTTCGAAATACAAAACCTGGCAAAGATAGCAGGCCAACAAATTAAACAAAACAAATGTCTTATTTAAAAAATTTTGTCTACACAGAACAAATAATGCTAGCTTCAAAAGTACAAACTTCACTTCTAATCTCCTATAAATAGTTTTTTCTCCAATTAAAGAAGTATTATAAGAAAGACGATAAAAGATGCATAATGGAGGATAACAAATCCTGCAAAAATAACCATGAACATAAAAAAATATATAAAATAAATAAAACATAAACAAGCAGGTTCCAGTACAAGATAGCAGTCCCTTTACATAAAAATTGAAGAGCCACCCTGAAAGAGACCATGTGCCTTAACTCAAGAGATTCCAGAAAGAGTCCTTAGACCATACTCCTCCAGCCACCCATAAATCAGAAAAAGAGCCATTCCCGGCCACATTTTCTGCTGCCTGTTCTTACCAAGCCCACTCAGATGACTGAAGTGGAAATGAAAACCTCTAGGAAGGAGGAACCCAATTTGCAAGAAGATATAACAACATGTAACCTGAAGACTACGAAGTACATTGCGATAAAGAAACAGTGACTATAGGATACATTTACTAAATCATTTTGCACAAATATTTGGAGATAACCAATGATTGAGTCCCACTACCTAAAGCAAATCATTAGTGTTAATCCAATTGAAAGCAGCGATCTAAATGAATACCCTAACCTTAGAAAGTTTATACCTCCTAGAAAAAACTAATGAAGGCCAGACTGTGACAAGTGGGTAGTGGTAAAGAAGACTTGAAAGCATGGACACCAAAGAATTCTAAAGTCCAAACTCTACAATCCCATCAGCACAACATTAGAAGGTTCAATAAGATTGAGCAAAATATATCAGATTAACAATTAAAATCTTGCTCCAAACTATTTTCTTCATTTTTTTCAGACGAGAGTAAGTTAAATAAGTTCTTTTGTCCTCGAAATCTACAACCACTTGGTTTGAGACACAAAGTCTAATTTTCATTTCATATGTTAAGATAGATAAACTTATAACAGAACTTTTTATATTTAAAATATATTAACATAATTTGATACCTTAAGGGATGCTATTTTACGAGAATCTCTTTGGAATTTTAGATTTGATATGTATGTTCTACTGAACTCTGTTTAATAAAAACCGTGCAGAAATTGAACTTATGAAATCTGGTTGACCTCAGTTATAGCACTGCATGACCTGCAGCAAGGGTTGGTGGGGAAGTCATTTATTATAATCACTGCTTCCATCGCTAGTCCAGCATTTTTGTGGCCTTCTCTATGGTATGCTGTTCCACTTCCAACCTTCAGATTCTCCCTGCAAGAGGTTGGTTTAGGAAGCTACATTTACTAGAGACTCCAATAGAACAGATAAAGATGTATTAGAAAAAACTCTTTAGAAATAAAAACTGTAAACAAAAATATGTAGGGAAATAGATGCTAAACAGAGATGAAATTCCAAAGTGTCAGTCTAAGATTTTTCATATTTACTTTTGAATATATTACTTTGACTGAGAAACCTCAGTATGTGGCTTTTTAGAATTATATTTTTCAAATTTTCACAAAATTTCAAGATATGTAATAAATTGGAACATCTCTATTCGTACAAATATTTAAGGAAGGATGAAGAAAAACAAAGCACCAAAATCATGGAGAAATCAAATATACAATATCCAGTAGATTAATGAATCCTCATAAATTACATATAGATACCCTTAAAAACATGATCAAAGCATATTCAGCACAATCAAAGCATAAAGAAAGAACAGCCGATTTCCAATGCTTATAGAGTAACTGAAGAGAGTAAATATCAAAACTGCCAACTACTTCAAGTGTTTCAATTGTCAGAAAGTATTGAATTATAATTTTTTTCCCAATGCAAATGTAAAGAAATAATACAGAAAGCCAACTCAGTTCAATTTCTGTACAATCACTGAATAGACTGATAATATCAAAACAACCAACTACTTCGACTGTTTCATTTACCACAGAGTATTGAAATGACAATTTTTTACCTAAACATAAAGAAAACATAATGAAAGACAATCTGGTAAATGCCTATTTAGTGAGTAGAGACTCCAATAATACCAAAACTACCAACTACTTCCAGTTCTTAGTGACAACAAAGTGTTAACGTAATAACTCTTTAACCTAAAATGTAAAGAAAATACTGGGTGACAAAATTAAAACACAGCTGTATATCTCAGAACAGTTGTTGAGTCATAAAAATCTCAACTTAACGTCCTGCCAATTCAATTTTGAGTCTATTTGCAAGTCAGAGAAGAGCATTTACCTACAGGGAAAGCAAGAGTCACATTTTGTATTCACACTATTTCCGTGCTTTAGAACATAGTCTTCAAGGCCAGACTTCAAACATTCAAGATAAGAGGATTGGAAATGTGACACATTGCATTCACTTGCTAGAAAGACAGTTTCATATCGTGATCCAGGAAAATCCCCTCCTTCAACCACTAGATCAGCCGTGACATTCTGAACAAACTAGATGATAATATTAGCCATCATTACATTGTTATATTACGGTTAGACAGACCTGACTCTATACAACATGTACTCACTGAATTAAGTGTTGCTATTAGGGCAATTAGAGTGAAAGCACAAAGCCATAAGAAAGAAAATATTAAACATCGCATTTAGTTTAAATCTATTCTACTTCCATTCAATTCCTATATCTTAATTATTTGATATATAAAATTTACTTATAATTAATATATTTGATCCATAATTGAATCAACTTCAATCACATTTTCCATTCAACAAACATAACTTTGAATTCTCACTTGGAAAGAGAGAAATCACAAATTCACCAAACTTGAATGGATTAACAATTGACAAACTTAAAATGGTAATTTTATTTATATTTTGTTATAGTTATATTGTATTCTTATTAAAAAAAAAAAATTCGTCATTTCAAAAACAAAATAGTCATATTTTATTCTTATTCCTATTCTATAGAATTGATATTTCAATCCTAGTCAACCTAAATTCCATATTACTACTTGTTACTGAGATATAAAAGCAGACAGGAATTTTTGACCTTAAGTTCATTTGAATATTTGAAAAAATAGAAAATTATTCCAGTCCTAAGTTTGTCCTACCTGAAGTTGAATATTCTTGTATAAGTACCTCATGACTAAAGCAATACAATGATAATTAGAGAAAATTCATTCTAAGAATGTTATATGATAACAAAGCAATCCTGGTAAATCTCTAATATGAATTCCTCAACGGAAGGAATAGTCTCCTTCCTCCCTCATTTAAAGTCCATCTCTCCTCTATGGCCTCCAAAAATTGCTACCCCACCTTTGGTATACCTAACATAAAGAATTATGTCAGCGGAACCTTTATTTTCACAAACTTTCTCATTCGGAGATCTCTTTATCTTCCCTTTGTAAAGGCTATGGCATTCTTGATACGTTGATCAATCTAGCATCTGTCCTCCACCATCACAGATGATGTAGGCAACACTCTCCCAAAAACATTGTAGCAAGTTTGCTCGTTCTATCTTGGATTCAAACTACAGTCCCTTCCATCATTCTCCATAGCCTCCTCAAAGCGAACAATAAGCTCATTGCCCGCAAGCATAAAAAGAAACAAAGCAACTTTTCCATGACCAAGCATATCACACTGTCAGGGAACCCTAAGAAAATTGGAAATGTAGCGTACAAGCTCCTGTTACTTGAAGAATCAAGAATTCACCCAATTTTTCATGTGTCCCAATTCAAGAAATACATCCACGGCACACAGGAAATCCAACAAGACTTACTCCCACAGACCACAAAAGACTTCATCAATGTACAACCCCAACAGATCTTACAATATAGAACTATACTATAGGGTAATCAGTTTGTAGATCAAGTCCTTATCCGTTGCGAATGAGCTCTAACCAAAGAATGCACATGGGAAGATTATGAGTATTTACAATATCAATTCCCGCATCTCAACCTTGAGCATAAGGTTAGTGTTTAAGGGGAGGGTGTTGTCAGGGAATTACTTAGGGTTTATTACAGAAAGAAGGGTAAAAAAGGAAAGATGCACACAAAAGGGCAGAACAGGAAAAATGAAGAGCAACTGGAATTAGGGTTGACCAACCCTAACAAGTCTGCTTTCCAAATCCATCCCATAGACGACACCGATCATCTTCATCACGCGATTCTGGCCACGCAACTCCAGCAAGCTTGATTCCACCTTGAATAATGAATTTATTTAATGTATTTAACCCTATAAAAATGGATCATTTCATCGATTGTAAATGCATCAGAAATTAATAAAAAGTCTACTATTTTCTCCCTTGTTCGTTCTTCTTCTTCTCTGTTTTTCTTCTTCTTTTTTTTCCTCAAACTTCACAAGGTCAGAGCCATGTCTAAGGCTTCTGACACACACCTTCTACAACTCAAACCGGGGAGAAGAGTTTTAAAAATATTCCATTAAATTTTTGTCTTTATTGATTCAACAATTTCTTTCCAGTCCTTCCTTTTACCATGATGTAAATGGATGATAAAACTTTGATACTTGCGTGAGAAGAAGAAAGAGATTAATCCATTGGCGAACTTTAAGAAAGATTCCCAAAAATGTCAAACATGCAGAATATAGAGCATTTGGGGGAGTAAAGCTTAACTTACAGGGATCTTTAGAACGAGCATCTGCAAAATTAATCAAGAAACAAAAATGGGAGTTAGGATAAAGAAATCAATAAATTTCATATTGCTTACTTCATAGAAAAATATGGAATGTACAACCAGAAGTGTGAATCGCGGCTATGCAAGTTATAGAAGGCTTGTTTTCTGGATCCATATTAAAATGGAAGAACTAGAGTAATATTTAAAAATACTAAATAATAAAAAATAAAAAAACTCAAGAATTTTTGCTGAATTCTTTGGCTGAAAAGAGATTTTTCTGAAAGACTCAAAAAAAATAGAGCACTTAGAGTAATTAAAGAAAAAAGAGTTCTCTTTTTGACAATCTCATGTTCTCTTCTTAGGGTTCATAATATTTGCTGAGGATGTAGCAGCAATCCGAAAAAGATTAGAGCAATCAGCAAATGGCCTGATGCAAAAAGAGTTTAATCAATATCTACTGTTTTCATGGTCAAGCTAATTTTTGTATATGATTCATAAGGGGTTTTAGTTCAATCATAAATGATTGTTTAAAGGAATTTCAATGGACTTCTTTGGCTATGAAGGCTTTTTAGGAGATCAAGAGGAAGACGATAGGAGCTCTGGTTTTTCAAACACCCAAATTTTAAAAAGTTCTGTAAGTTGCATGTGATGCCTCAAGACTTGGGGCAGGAGAAATGTTAAGTCAAGAAGGAGATTGTGTTATATTCTTTAGTGAGAAACTATGTGAAACTATGTAGTCCTACTCTACTCAAGATAAAGATTTCTATATTGCAGTGCACTCTCTTTGCTATTGGAGATATTACTGTCGATATAATTCATTTTGTAATCAAACCATATCGCTTTGAGATAGTTATCCTCACAAAAGAAGTTAAACCCAGGCATGCTATGTAAGTCAATTTTCTCCCGCATAGTATTAGTGCAATAAGCAAAACATCTTAACTACTTCCACAAATTCTAAAGTGGCATTTATTGCTGGAACCCAAAAAAAAGAAAAGAAAAACCCCTAAACTCATATCTGCCCTTCATCATCACTAGCTGGCCTTTGTAGCCAGAAAACGTCCCTGCTGCACCGGCAAACAGTCTGGTCCAGCACCCTGTTTCAGCCGCATTAACTCTGTTTTGCCTTGATTTCCGCGCTCTATTTAGTCTTTGTTTTTTACCCTGTTTAAGCTGCGCACTCTGTTAAAACAATGCACAGCAGCCACCTCTGTTTCTGCCATGTTTTATGTGCTCTCTTTCCATATACAGCCCTTATTTCTGCTTTGTTTCTGCCTTGCCCTCTTCCTGTGTGCTTTATTTCACGTCCAGCCACTTCCCAGTCCTGCCAGCTGTGCCAGGATGCGCCCTGCATTCACCTGTCTCAGCCACACACAGCCTCTGCACACCTACTTCAGCCGCCCAGAGTCCCTGTGCATCTGCTTTGGCTGTGGCGCCGCCCTGCTTTTGTCATGTGTTCTGCCCTATCTCCATTGCACCAGCCAGCTTTCCATTGCCAGCAGTGCACATATCCGTGTGGTCCAGCCCCTGCCACTAATCTTTTTCCAAGATTTCTTTGCCTCTTTATCACCGCGCCAGTTCTAAAAGGTCATGCTCACATAAGTGAAGATACAAAAGTTTTCCATGTAAAATCTAGGGACAGGCCAACTTGACAAATCAACAAGTGCAAGAAAATGCTCTTGAATACGAAGAGTTTAAAGAGGAAATTGAAAGATTGAGAACTCGCCTATAAATCTCTAGAAAATCTCAAAGGTAGTGGTCTAGTAGCACATTCAGGTAAATTCTCTATTTCATATGGTTTAATTGCCTTAAATAAAACCTTTATATATTCAAAATTATAAACACCAGAGTCACTAATCATATAACAAATTCTTCCCACTAGTTTGGTACATACATTCCTTGTCCCAATAGCAAAAAGATAGCCACTGCAGATGGTTTACTAACCACTATAGCAGGAGTTAGTAATATCAAAATTAATCCTAACTTTAATCTTGAAGAGGTACTTCATGTCCCAGAACTCTGTTATACTCATGTATTAGTGGCTAAATTATCTCATGATTTAAATTGCAAAATGATGTCTTTCCCTTCTTATTGTGACTTTCAGAACTCAAACACAAAGATGATGATTGGACATGCTAAGATAAAGAGTGCATAATATTTCCTGGTGATATATGTGTTACCCCTCTCCTTTCTCTATGATACTACTAACGATAAGATTTGACTCCACTACAAAAGACTTGGACACCTTCCGTTTCTAATAAGGTGATGTTTCTTTTTTTATTTAAGGAATTCAATAGTGAAAATTTACTTCGTAACATTTATGACTTTGTTAATAATAGGCGTACGATATTTTTTATAAATAATAGAAGGAGCACTCTTTCTTTTTCGTTAAGTCATAGTGACTTTTGAGGTCCACTTTACATCCCTAATATTTGTAGGCTTAAATGGTATGTCTTTTTCATTGATAATTGTACAAGAGTAACTTGATTTTTTTTACTTAAATCCAAATCTAATGTCAATCATATATTTCCAAAATTTCATAATATGATTAAAACCCAATTTAATACTTCTATTAAAAATCTTGTACTGATAATGCAAACAAGTTTTTCAATGAAACATTCCCATCTTTTTACTAATAAAGAATTGTCTATGAGTCATCTTGTCTCCTTCACAACAAAATAGAATTACAAGAAAAAAATTATAAAAAAAAAACCAATCACTTACTTGCTACTAGCCGACCCTTCTTATTCCAAAACCATGCGCCTGAACAATATTAAGGGGAAGTAGCTTTTACTACCACCTACCTAATTAGTCGATTACCATCCAGGGTATTGGACTTTAAAAATCCCATGGAAGTCTTCTCCATATTCTATACAGAGCTCAGAGTTAAGACCATTTTGTCCTTATAATATTTGGGTGTGTCATCTTTGTTCACATATATACATTAACAATAGCGACAGAAACTGGACCTGAGAGCTATTAAGTGTGTTTTTCTGGAATACTCTTCAATTTTGAAGGGGTACAAATGATATCATCCACCCACTAAAAAATTTATATATCTTCAAATATTATATTTGTTGAGCCTAGGTCATACTTTAGCAAATCTTATTTTTAGAAAGAGAGTATAACGTAAGATAAGGGCTTGTTCTCTTTTTACTTCACCCTACCCTCTACATCATCAACACTTCTATCTTCAATATCATTATCCTTTACATCATATCAAAGGAATTAACTGGCAATTAATTAGTCAGTAAATTTTATGCAATTAATCAGCAAATATTATGCAATTAATCATCAGATTTGTTACAATTATACCAGCAAATTATATGCAATTAATCAACATATATGACAGTAGATTATATGCAATTAATCAACAGATTTCAAACAATTATGACAGCAAATTATGTAATTAATTAGTCGGCAGATTTTATATCTAATTTTATGACTTATATAGCTTTAATAACTTTAATTAAAACAGATTTGTTTAACTAATTTAGGAGCAGAAAATTAGCTTGTATATTTGTATATATAATGAGAATTCTCCTCCATAGAGGACACAAAAAATTTTCTACTCAAAATTTCTTAAATTGTCATGGTATCAGAACATAGGTTCTAAATTGTTAAGTTTTTTTTCTTATTTCAAGTCTCAATCTTGTTTTTGTTCTTAGTATAGTTCTTTATTCTTATTTGTTCTTGATCAAGTTCTCTCGGCATCATGTCCACAGACAAGTATGAGTCCATTTTGATTCGTTTTAATGGCAAAAATTATTCAGTTTGAGCATTTTACTTTGAAATTTTTGTCAAAGAAAAAGATTTACGGGATCATATTGATGGCAACAAATCGCTCCCTCATTGGATGTATGCCTCAATGCTTTGTTGCGTGAGAAACAACGAATTCTCACTAAAACCAACATGGAACAACAAAGATTTGCTTTTGTCCCTGTGGCTTATGCAGCACAAGGTAAATCAAAAGGTAGAGACTTAAGCACAATTCAGTGTTTTTGTTGTAAAGAATTTGGGCATTATGCTTCAAACTGTTCAAAAAAAATTCTGCAACTGCTGTAAAAAGGACGGCTGCATTATTAAGGAATGTCCTATCCGACCTCCTAAAAAATCTGAAACAACATATACAATATTTGTTGGTTCTTGTAGTACTGTTAATTCTGCGAACATGGCACAAAGTGCTCCTACTACTCCTACTCCACTTGTAACGCCTAAACTGATTCAACAAATGATCATCTTTGTGTTCTCTGTCTTAGTACTATCAGGTAAATCTTTCTCAACATCATCTTCTTAGTACTTTGATTCTGCAGACTCTAATCACATGACCAACAATCCCAATTTTCTTACCAATGTAAAGAAATACTCTGAAAATCTTAAAATTTATACAGTTGATGGAAACTCTTTACCTATCACAGCTACTGGTGACATTTCTCATTCTCTAATAAATGTTTTTATCTCTCCTAATCTTACCAATAATCTTGTTTCTATCGATCGGTTGGTTGATGATAATTATAAAGTGGAATTTTCTAAATCTGGTTATATTGTGCAGGATCAACAATTAGGGAAGACGATTGCAAAAGGACTTAAAAGTAGGACGTTTTTTTCCTCTCTCATTTCCTTTATCTCCATGTTTCTCTCTACCTATTATCATTTGTAATTCTACTCATGTCAATTATCGAGCATGGCATAAACGCCTCGAACATCCAAAATCTAATGTACTCCATACTAAATTCTGCTTTGCTTTGGAATAAAGACTCACCATCTCTTAATGTTGTTCACTTTGATTGCAATTCTTGAAAGCTTGGCAAAAGTAAAATTTTACCATTTTCTACTCATACACCAAATGTAGTTCAGCCTTTTGATTTGATACATAGTGATGTGTGGAGTATGGCACCAGTTATTTCTCATGCTAATACAAGTATTTTGTCACTTTTATTGATGATTATAGTCGTTTCACATTAATCTATTTTCTTCATTCTAGGAACGAAGTATTTCTGTCTCCAAACTTTTCAATGCACATATTCAAACCCAATTTCTGCTAAAATCAAAATCTCACTCTCACAATAGGGTGAGTACATGTCCCATTATTTTTAAGAGTTCCTACAAAGTAATGGAATAATTTCTCAACGATCTTATCCTTCAACCCCACAACAAAATGGGGTGATGGAGAGAAAGACTCATCATCTTTTTTATGTTGTTTGTACCCTTCTACTAGAGTTTTTTGTACCTCTCGGTTTTGGTGCGAAGCTCTCTCCACTGTTGTGCACCTCATCAATAGATTGCCCTCTCCCTCATTGAACCATGTCTCTCCTTTTACTCGGTTATTCGGTCACACTCTAAATTATTCTAAAATTCGTACTTTTTGTTGTGTGTGTTTTGTACATATTCCTGCACATGAACGCACAAAACTTATAACTCAATCAGTTCAATGTGCATTTTTAAGATATTTAGTACACCAGAAAGATTTTATTTATTATGATCCTAATCTGCGTCGTATTCAGATTTCTAAAAAATGTGACATTTTTTGAAAATCAGTATTTTTATCCTACTCATCATGATCATATTTCTCATTCATTTTCTATTTTGCCATAGTTTACTAACTCTTTTGCAGATCCTGTACCTTCTAAACCTCTCTTAGCGTATGAGCAACGCATGCCCAAAACATCATATCAGACTTCTATACCTAACAAGACTCCTTCCAACGGATTTCTTGACGATTGATTTTGTTCCAACAACCACACCTGCTCTTCTTAGACGTAGTACTCATGTTCATAAATCACAAAATAGGTATGGTTTTACCCCTCTTTTTTCCTTAACAGCCATTTTATCATCTATTTCCATTCTCTTCTCATATAAACAGGCAATGGAGTATGAGTGTTGGCGGCAAGTTATTGAAGTAGAATTTCTGGCACTAGAAGAAAACCAAACTTGGGAGGTTTTTTCATGTCCCCCATCTGTGAAACCCCTTGCAAGTAAATTTGTGCTTTCTATAAAACTTTGATCTGATGGATCCGGAGACCGTTACAAGCCTCAATTGGTGGTTCTTGACAACAAGCAAAAGTATGGTTTAGATTATGATGAGACCTTTGCACCAGTAGTCAAGATGACAACCGTGCACACCATACTAACCCTTGTTAGATCTCAATCATGGTCTTTACATCAAATGGATGTTAAGAACGCTTTCTTGCATGGTGATCTAAAAGAAGAAGTTTACACAAAACTTTCGTATGGTATGCCTACTCCCTCACCTAATGTTATTTGTAAACTAAAACGCTCTTTATATGGCTTGAAGCAGGCACCACAAGTATGGTTTGAAAAGTTTAGATCCACTCTTCTTGGTTTTTCATTAACTCAAAATCAATATAACTTTTCACTTTTTCTTCAAAGGACATCTAAGGGCTTAGTTGTACTTATTATTTATATGAATGACATAGTTATCACTAGTTCTGATAAGGAGGAAATCTCTAAAATTCAAAATTTGTTACATTCTTCTTTTCATATGAAAGATCTTGGGCAATTCACCTACTTCTTGGTGTTAGAGGTGCATCATCGATCTCAAGTTATTTTTTTGAATCAACAAAAATATGTTCAGGATCTGGTTAAATTAGCTGATCTCACGAACACTACATATGTTAACACTCCTATAGAACTTAATGTTAAATATCGACGTGATGAAGGGGAACTTCTTGAGGATCCTACTTTATATCGGAAGCTGGTTGGTAGTCTCATCTATTTAACCATTATCCGATCAAACATTTCTCATGTTGTCCACATCGTCAGTAAGTTCATGCAAGCTCCTCGACATCTCCACCTATTAGCAGTCCGTCGAATTATCAAGTATATTCATGACACTACTAGTCGTGGGTTATTCTTTTCTACTGGTTCTTCTCTTCTACTGGTTCTTCTCTTCAACTATAAACCTATAGTGATACTGATTGGGTAAGGTGTCTAGACACTAGAAAATCTATTACTGGATGGTGTATGTTTCTTGGTGATGCCCTTATCGCTTGGAAATGTAAGAAACAAGACTCTGTTGTATGCTCCGAGATCATTTGGTTGCATGGTCTCCTCATAGAGCTTGGTTTCTCACAAGTTCAACCTACTCCACTACACGCTGACAACACTAACGCGATCCAAATTGCCGCCAACCCTGTCTACCACGAAAGTACGAAACACATAGAAATTGATTGTCATGCCATCCGAGAGGCATATAACCGTTATTTCTCTGCCACATATATCCACCACTCTACAGATTGCAGATCTTTTCATTAAATTTATAACACGTTAGTGCCATAACTTTCTTGTTAGCAAATTGATACTTGTCGATTTATCAGCATCAATTTGATGGAGGATGTTAAAGGAATTACCTGACAATTAATTAATCAGCAGATTTTATACAATTAATCAACAAATATTATGCAGTTAATCAACAAATTTGTTACAATTATGACAGCAGATTTTATGCAATTAATCAGCAGATTTTAAACAATTATGCTAGTAAATTATGCGATTAATTAGCCAGCATATTTTATATTAATTTTATGACTTGTATAAATTTAATATCTTCAATTGGTACAGATTTGTTTAGCTAATTTAGGGGCAAAAAATTAGCTTGTATATTTGTATATATAATGAGAATTCTCCTCTATGAAGGACACACAAAAAAATTTATACTCAAAATCTTTTAAATTGTCACATCATAAGCACCTTTACCTTCAACACCACTAGAAACTAGCCATCTTCAATAGAAATAGTTGCATGCAAGAGAGATCACAATTTCGTGTATTTGGTTAAGCAAGTCTTGCCGCCAACTTCCGCCCAAACAAAAATATGAGTGCCAAGCGCGAAAGATTGCTTTGCTAAAGAATAGCTGGCATCTTTGCGCTTTAGTTTGAAATAAGGGGTGAGCTTGAAGAAGCAAAACAAGCCCAGAGTAGCAGCCCCTGACATTTTTCAGGCCCAGAGTAGCGCTTTAGTCAAGTGCTAGTGCCCCTATAGAGTAAAATGAAATAAGAAAGAAAACAAAAAACCCAGTATAGATTGAGACTTGTAACTGAATCTTTACTCATTCCATGCTCTGAAGAATTGCAGGAAATCTTCGATAACACTTCTTCGTATTTCCCAATGATATCAGATACGATCAAGATAATTCCCGTGAAACTCTTTCATTTAGTAAAAGTTCATTCTTATTCTTACAAGACAAATAGCACTTCCTATTGATTTGTATCCTTGCTCTTAGAAATTCCGATGGCTCTTAATACTATGATCGAAGTGAGATGAGAGACAAGGCTCGTGAGAACATTTTTAAGTTATATTCTTGTGAGAATGAGCAAGCTGGACCCTATCCAAGTTTTCGCTCGTACTGTTACTCCTTCTGTAGCTTTGACTTTGAGTTAAAATTCTTCTAATGAGAAAATTTATTTTGTTTAGTATGCACCCTTTTAAAGCCCCAGGCCCTAATGGCCTGAAAGTTGTATTTTTTTTCAAAATTTTTAGTCGAATATGTTTATGATTAAAATGTTTTTTCTATTGGAGCTTTTTATGAAGATTTGAATCAGATAAATCTTTAAGAATGAGTTCTTCGGCATCACCCATTGGTGCACTGAAGACGGTTATTTATATATCTTCCTCTTCTCCTCCTTATGAGTCAAACAGATAAAAGTTGTGAATGAAGATAGATTTTTGGAGGATTCATCAACATTTGCTTGGTGAAAAGAAATTGACCTCCTTCTGACCCGGCCTCTTCTTCATCTTCATCCTGGACATGTTCTTTTCATTTTTGTTTTTAGAAAACCAGTTAAGGTTCTGAAGGCTCCTCGAGTTCCAGTTTTCCAGTTTCTCTTGCTTTTCAGGAAGCTATTCCAGGGGTTGAGAGAGAGTCAAGGTGGGAAAGATCGATTTTTCATTTGGCCCAGAATGCATATAAAATAGCATCAATAGTTCGTTGAATTTTTTGTGCCGGATGATTCCAGGAAATGACCCACTTCCATTACTTCAAAACCCAGAAAATGAACCAGAACCAGTGGTTGTACATGACCCAAGATTCTCTCAGTACATTCAAGAAAGAAGAATTGGATCTTGAACAGAACCAGGTTCATCTTGATCATATGAATATTAGTTGACTTTTCAACATATAAGATTTGTTTCCTGACTTTTCCACATATAAGATTTGTTTCCTAACCTCGGCAACTTTGAGATCCTACTTTGCCTACTAGTGCTTCTATTGGTAAACAGATTCCTGAAGTGCCAAGACTTCCACCACCTCTATTTGATGCAATCAAAGATGTCTTGAAAGATGTCTGTGTTTCCTATGCTGATGATATCACAAGTTCATTATAAATTAAAAAGTTGTCCTAAATCAGATAACTCGTGAATCAGAGAAGATGAGTTTCAGTAGATATTCGAGCTTACTTGATGATTATGTTCAGACTTTCTTGCTGGAGTTGAGTTCTTTTGAAATGGGGGAAAAATAATGTGGGACCATCGACGTTATTTGGGAAAAAGCATTTTCATATATAGGAATTTTCTTTCTAGAGTATGACTGGTATAAACTTACTAGTATAGGATTATTATGTTTTATATTTATTACTTTTTTTGAAAGTGTCTATTTTTTCCTATTTAAAAAACTCTAATTATATTAGACTATGTAGAAAATATATAAATACCTGAGCATTTTGTCATTGTTAAATAGACTATTTATGTATAAATTTTTTTAAATAACTATTTATGTCTATATAAACTACTGATTTTTCTAAATTGAACTGAATGCTCAACAATCTCGTGCTTGTGGTTGTTGTCAATCTCGGATCGGAAATATCTTCCTCATTTTCTCTAATTTTTCCTATTTCTAAACCCTAATCCACTCTAATATATCATTTCCCAACACAATCCAATTGAGTATGTAGAAGTACCTAAAAGCTACTGTAAGAGATGGTAAAAAAAAATCAACAAACCTTTTGAAAGAAGTGCTTGATCTCTCTCAGCAGAATTTCAATGCATTCAGAAACGGAGAAAGATACTTCAGTCCCACTAACAAAAAAAGAGAAAACATTAAGCAACTCAAAATAATCTGAAATTCACTTTTATTAAAACTAAGTTTCAGCAATTAACACCTGAATTTAGAGCCATTCTTAGATATTGAAGGCAGTGTTGTCAGCCTTATTTCTGAAGGATTTCCTCTAATATTCATATTGTAATGGTGAATCTCATAATCACAAATACCTGTGATTCCCACCAAAAAATAAATAAATATGTTAATAGCTGTTTAAAGTAGAAAATTGATAGACATCATACTCATCTTTAGACTGTTGGAAAGAATGATGAGCGAGAAAATGGGTAGGGTTGCATATATTATTGGCTTGATTCAACAACTTCAGCTTGCAAGAAAACAATTAAATCCATTTTTTGTTCAAACTTGGCAAATTAACAAGAAATTAATAAATAGAACTAAATCTTAATTTGCCTGTAAGGTATCTAAATTTCTAATATAAGCAATCTCACAAGTAGAAAAATTTTAAACACATTAATTATAGATCTTCAAAATGCACGTGCCAAATGTTCACATCAAACCGAGAGAAACAACCCTGAGAGATGAAACTTACTAGTAGTTTGGATAGAAAGCAATCCATCTGCATCATAATTCTACAAGTCAAAGAAGGCATCCAACACCATTTCATATAAACTCTGAATAAAATGGTACCTTTGACCCATGAAAATAAGTAAATTTTACTGATTAAACACATGAAACCCAGGCGTGAATAAGCCTTCCAGATTTGAGTACGAAAATTATGAAAATAATTAATATGTAACACAATTTGTAATTAAATATTAGTTATTACTATCCTCTGGCTTATGCACTAACCCCACTTTTCTGCAACGCCAACTTCCTTTGTGCATGTCAGGTCATTGAACTCCTCCAAGCAGATCCCACTACCCGTATCTGAAACTGCAAATTATGTATATTATTGTTCAACAGTTTACGACATTAAAAGAAAATAATGTTACACAATCTTCAGCTCACAAAACAAAATGAGCAGAAAGCTAGGCTCAGTTAATGAATAAAAATGTTATTTAATTTTCATTTCCAAAATCCATATATGTTCCAGTATAAGAATATGCGTGCCAAGTGAAAATGAAAACAATGCTTGAAAAAACCATACTAAAGATGATATGAGTTTGCATTTATTACAAATAAAAAACTATTTTCATATATACTTATAAAATATCATGTACATATGCCATTTTATATTTATATACTATTTCCATAGATACTTAAAAACATAGTAGGTAATTATACTACTGTATATAATAATACATATGAATTTAGATATACGAATTTTGGAAATAAAGACTACCAAGATATATCCGTACATCAAACCGAGCTAACTCTTTTAGTTCCTAAAATAATTCTTTCCAAAAATCACAATCACACTGTTGAAATATTCAGAATTAATATTATAAGCAGATTGCACTAAAACTAGTAAAGAAATCTTTTCATTTCCTTTTCCTTGTTAATGAACAATTATATCCCTGATCGTTTAAAATTCTGTTACAGTTGCTTTTATGATTTGGAAGATAAAAAGCGAAGAGGTCAAACTGCATCATCGTCCTTGGATTCTCCAATTTTTAAAAACAACACTATTTTCATCATATTATTTCTTCCGTGTGAGATACTGCTTCCCCAACCGCAGAGAAGAGAAAATCACAAAAAAAGCTTCACATCTAGAGTACTATCTACTTAAACATGAAGGATAAATCCGTAAAATAACAATATTATTTACTTGATATTCGAATTAGAGAAGGATCGCTTGCAGAAGAACAATTGAGAACAACTGATAGTCTGCATAGATTCTCTGATAAGCGGCATCTTTGAAATGCAGAAGAAATCAACTGCAAATACGAAAATTTAAAGCAGAAAATTAGACAAAGCTAATTTTTAGCGACGAAACAATGGTGAAAAAATTAGGGACACTGGTACGCAACCGACATGTAAACAGAGCCTCTCAATGGAAGAGACCTCCATTGGGGAGACGTACCCGCGAAAATGTCACCTGGAAACAAATTCGAAGGACAGGCTCGCGCGGACAAAATAGAAAATAGGGCAGTCAGATAGGGTTTAATAATTAGTTATTAATTTTTAAATGTTTCATTGATTAATAGAATTTAAAGAGTTTTCTAATATTCAATATTTTTTACACAATTTTTCTGATAGGGTAAATTATATTTACTTAGCTTTTGGGCTTAGAAGTTTTCTCAATTAAAAAAAATATAAAATTAATTTTATGAACTAATTATAAATTTTTAAATTATTGTTAAAACAAAAAAATTTGATGTTAAAAATGATATACAATAAAGTATAAAAATAAAACACAAAAGATTTTTATAAGTTTTCTCTAATTTTGATTTAGATTTTTTTTTTATTTTCTTCAAAATTTTATGTATACTTTTATTTTATTAAATAAGTTTTGCGAAAAAAAAAAGATTATTTATGCTATCAGTAATTTTAATAATTTATTATACTAAATAATCGCATTTATTCAAAACACAGGGATTAGCTTATAATTTTTAATTAATATACTTAGTCATAACTAAATTTATTCTCAATTGTAATTCTTCAATTTTTCTTTGATTAACATACCTAGTTATAATTAAGTGCAAAACTTTGAGAATTTTTTTTAATTAGGTTATTTTAATTTATTTTATTAATTTAATATATCATTTTAATTAACTTTAAACCAACAATTGGTTACGTTTTTTATTTTCTTCAATTTTTAGAATATATTTAATTTTGCTCAAAGCCTTTTTACAAATATACGTTTATTTAATTAAAAATTGTGAAAACAACACCTAAAAAATAATCAAAGTTTATATAGAACTTGATCTAAAATTGGAAAATTACATTTTAGATTATATAAAACTAGAGCAATGAATTCCAAATTTGATCTATTTTGATGAATTTTAGAATGAACTATTTAAATTACAGATAAAAATTTAAATAAACTAAAAACTTATTATCGATTTGCAATTTTGCTCATTACAAATAAATTTTACACAAATTTTCAAATTGCTTCGAACGTTGCTCGAGGGGCTGTTTGGTTTACTCTGCTTTTTTCGTTAACTTTCTAAACTCATAAATCCCATTAGCTCTCTAAAAGACGTGCAAAAAATGTGCCTACGTAATATGTTTTATTTCAATTACATATTTTCACAATAATAATGAGTGTGGTAAAGTAATACTTAATTAAAATTTTAAACACATGAATAAAAATAGTAGTCATAATTAAAAGAAATATGAATTTTCAAGTAAATTACACAAATAAACACCATTTACTCCCAAGCCAAAAACAAAAATAATTTGTAAATGTCCAAAATCTTAAAAGAAATTAATATTTATAAGGATAGCGGAAGCAAATAATAATTAGCATTTACATTCCTTACACAGTAATTTGAGATGCTCAATAAGTTTACAGAAATGTCCCTAAAAATAATTAAAATAACAAAAACAAAAATGAAGTTAAAATCCTATTGGGTTAACCTCTACTGGCAACTTTGATGGAGTCCAAGAGGTAATATAGCGCCCGGAAAATGGAAGAAGAGAGAGAGAAAAAAAAAAAAAAAAAACGTGTGCGCCACGTCAGCAGACCCAGTCAGTAGTCCTGGCCAACCAGGACCTGCCACGTGGCAAAAGCACGTCGATCGGGGACGGGTCACGTTGGCGATCCGCGTGCGCGCGATCGGACGGCCCAGATCAATCGCGCGCACGGACGGCCCAGATTAAATCAAAATGGACGACTGAGATCAAAAGTCAAAAGGGTATAAATAAGACCCCCACACCAGACCCCAAACCCTAGCCGCCTGCCCTCGCCGGAGAAGACGAACCAGAAGCCGGCCGCCGCCACCCGCCGCCGCACCGGAGGGATTTCCGACCGCCGATCGAGGTAAATTTCATACCCCCGACTCGTTTTTCCACGCTAATTTCCCCAGTGGCCAAATCGGAGCCAAAATTCCGGCCAAAAGGCCGAAAAACACGACCGAAAGCCAGCGGCGCCGCCGCGCCCCTTCTCGGTTTTTGCCTCCGATGAGGCCCTTCCCGGCCTCCGTTTAATGCAATTTTTATATCACCGTGATCACCATTCTTTTCTCTGCAGGTTTATCGAAGCCGAATCACCAAAACACGAACTTCACCGGAGAGCCACCGCATCCGAGAGCACCGCCGCCGGTAAGCTTCGGTTTTCCGTAAATTTTCGGCCCCCCGAGGGCCGTATGGTTGTTTTATCGCAGGAACCAATGCGAGTGTGACCGAATTCTGCCGGAAACGGCCGAAAACGGCCAACTCGAGGTGAACCGCCGCAGTGCCGGAGTTGCGATATTGGCCGAAAGGGGCCCTGGGCCTAATTTGGGATTTTTGGAACACGTGCAGGTACCAGTAGTGCGTTTCAGTTCCTCGGAAAAAAATTCAGGAAAAATTAGGGACAGCCTGCAAGCGCACTGTGAAGCCGTGTTGGGACCCCGAAACGAGTAAGGACCCCTCACCCTATTTCCTATCACGGTTTTAAAGTTCAATAAATGATAAAACGGTATTTCATGAATCAACGAATGTGTGAAATTGCTTAAGGTCGCTAATGGAGCCCGAGTCTAGTGTGTTTGTCGGTTAACTGTTATTTGGCCTGTTTTATAGTTTTAAATGCAGCATGAGATTGGATGTTTTCATTTTATAGTTTCGTGTGCATATTTTTACTGTTTATCGATTATGGATTGAATGACTGAGATATTGATACTGTATGTTGTCTGTTTGACATAAATTATCGTTTTGCTTGTTTGTATGTGGATTGATAATGCTGACTAAGGGAAAGAGAGAATGAAATATTATGTAAATGAGTAATTGTATAATGTGGTCAGCCTGACTAGATATCCTAGGAGATGGTGGACGGACCGGGTCCGTAGGAAAACCTACCGGGATTGTGGTCTCCCATACCGGACGGGGTATGGAGATCTTATGTGTTTTGGCACCCATACCGGACGGGGTATGGGGACGGCCCGTTTCACCCTCATACCGGACGGGGTAATGAGGTTTATAGTTTTGGCGCCCATACCGGACGAGGTATGGGGACGGCCCTGGAATATGATTTCAAGTGTTAAGGGTTAACGGGTAGCGGGACCCCTATGGATCCCCATGGATACTAGTGGGCTGGTAAAAGAGGAAAAATATGTTGTGTAACGATTGTATTACGAAAGGCTTGATAGGTATTACGTTATACAGTTTATAGATATGATTTCATGATGATGATGATGTTATTGTTTTCGTATATTGACTTATGAATTTCACCGAGGTAAGTGAATGGTAAAGGTTTTATTATTGATAAAAGGTTTTGTTGTAAATTATGCTCCATTGTCTTTTGTGTTTCTACCCACCTTTACCTCCGTGACGGTGAGATATCGTGATGTCTTTACTGGGCTAGTGTAGCTCATTCATTATTTAATCATTTCAGATCAGGAAGATCTTGTTCCCGAGCCAGTTCCGCAGGAGGACGACGAAGGGGACGCCTAAAGACTCCATAGTCATATTTGTAGCTTTTACTTTCAAGTTTTTCCTTTAGATAGTTTGATCTTTTATATTTTGTGAGCATGTTTTTAGTTTTAGTGTAAGGGATGTTATTCAAATTTTGACTTCGCTTCCGCATTTGATATTTTTAATATACATTTCATTATGAATTTCCGGGGTTGCTACAGTAACATTTACTCGCAACTCTCATGTTGTTCAAGATTTAAATCTTATTCTTATTGATCTGAAATGATTAAATAGGGGGATGCGTTACACTAACCCAATAAGAATATAACACTAATCACTAACACGAAAAACTGAAGGTTAGTAAAAATTATAAGACAACTAATAGAATCATTTAGTTTCTTAAATAAATTTATTTAACATAAACCATTTATTTTATATTTACTGTTACGAGTTTCCAAAATCGGCCTATAAGAACAATAACTTAAATAACATTATGATTTCATATACAAGTAAATCATAACAGCAACTTTCTTTTTTACTTGCGTATTGGTACCTCTAAGAGTCCATAAGGATGTTCCCCCTACGTGTAAACCCAATATCTAAATTTGTTAATCAACCAGCCTTCTCCATACTTCGTCCGATAATAGGCATCAAACATATTATCGTCTCGATACTCCATCCTATATGAGGGTGAACCATATCTCTCAAACCCTTTCGGTATGAAACTTCTTAACCCCGTCTTACTGAAATAACATTCACGGTAGGATTTTTTCTATGTACTAGGTTCGTACACTCTTTTCTAGGATACCCAGTAAGCTTTCATATATAGATTCACATTATCAACTAATTATCAATTACATATCAATATCTCATATTTATCAATCAACAATAAGTTATGAAAAGAAACAGTACGTAAGTTAAGACAACATAATTGAGACACTTATTGCAAACAAACTAATAATTGGGGTTATGCAGTTAGATAAACTAAATAGCCGAGAAGATAACAAAAACTAGCAATTTAACGCACACAACATAATAATAAGCATTCTAGACAATATAAGAGAAAATTAACAGTAAACTAGAACGAATATATACTGATTGGTTCTGCCTCCATTAGTGATTTGTAATTAATTTTAGAGTTTTCTAATTTTTACAAAATACAGCATTATTGATTATTAAGCCTCAATTACCATAATATAAAAAAAGGTGAGAGATTCTTACCCCGGATTGGTGTTCAAAATATTGTACTTTCTACTGCGACTCCTAGCAGTCTCCCGGTTTTTTGAATTTTTTCTGTAAAAATTAAAACACCCGTCACATATCCAAAAATACCCCAAAAAGCTAAAATAGGCATTGAAAAATTTTTTCGGCCAATTTCAGGGTTCTGGCACGGCACTGCCGCTATGCTCTGCTGCCCGTGGTAGTGGTTCACCTTGACCTAACCGGTTTTGGCTGATTTAGGCCAGTTTTACACGTAAACTTGCGAAAAAATGAGTTAGGAGGCTTCGGTTGACCGAAAAAGGCAAAAAAAGAAACCCTAACGACGGAAGGTCTTCGGGTGCAGCGGCTCCGCAAGTCTCCTTCGTGGTTGGAGTTCTCATTCGGCTAACCTGTACTAGAAAAAGACGGTGAACATAGTGGTCAAAAAATCACGCAAAACGAAAAATAGAAAGGGGATCATCGAAGAAGGTTTTGAATTTTGGCCGCGATGGCTCAGCCAAACTTTGCCCGCGGTTTTTGGCTCACCCACTGATCCTTTTGCTCCGATATAGCCATAGGGAGACTCGGGATTGAATTTTGAGCAGGAAGAGAAAAATTTTACCTTTTTAGGCGGTCAGCGGTGATTCCAGTGTGGCAGAGGTGGTGTCTCTCCAGCAGCTGGTCTTTCCTCTGGCCGCCTTCTTCTTCTTCTTCGTCGGTTGAGTGTCGGCTAGGGTTTTGATTCCCTGCGAAAATGAGATTAAATACTCCTCTCCATCTAATTTAAGACGCTCGTTCAAGTCGATATAGAGGGAGGAGGACTGTTCGATGATTTTCTGTTTAGGTCGATGACGTTGATAAATCTAGGTCGTTCATCGCGATCAATCTGGTCCGTTTGATATCGTCTAAAGATGGAATGCATCTAGATCATTCGTGTGTGCAGCATGCAATCTGGACTGTCAGATTGACCAGGCATGCGGATCACCCACGTGGCCTCTCGCGTGGAGCCGATGTCAACATGTTCGCCACACGACTTGTCTTAATTCACTGCGGCTGCTGACCGAGCTGTTCCACATGACTAATTTTTTTTTTTTTTGCAATTTCACCTCATGTTTTCAAATTTTTTTCAAAAACACCATTTGTTTTCACACTTTCACACATTTTCTTCAAAATTATTTTCAATTTCGTTTTTAATTTATTTTTTTTCAAAAATTTAAAAAATTTTTATTAAAATAAATTTTAATTATATATATATATATATATATATTCTATAAGTTGAAAAAAATTATCTCGAATTAAATTTCAGCCTCGGGTGTTACACAACTAATGAAGCATATTAAAAAGATTTTCATTCAAATAGAATTGTCATTGCAATTCAATGCAAAAGAGAACTTGAATCAAGAACTATAATCAAATGAGGGATACAAATTGGAGTAATAAAATTGAAACTTAGATGAATAGTACAGAGAATTTTTCCTATTTTTTCTGTCACATGGTAAGAGTTGAAGAACGTTTCCTCCTTATGCCAGAGGACCTAATTTAGAAATGGTTTGCCCTCTTTCAAGCCTTGTCGAAACCTTGAACATGACAAAGCTAAGTACTTGTTGGTTTCAACAGCTTGAGCTTAAATACAGGGAATGCAGCAACTAGAAAGCTTTTTCCAGATCTTTCCAGAAGGAAAACAAAAGAGAGAGATTGTTTTTGGTTAAACAATCTCTCCCTTTCTTTTCTGTTATTGTAGATATATTACAGAAGAGTTGTTACATAGTCATGAATCATTCAGAATACATCTTTTACTAACTTCCTTTGCTTTCTCCTCGGGCCTTCAGCATTAATCTTTTACTAACTTCCTTTGCTTTCTCCTCGGGTCTTCAGCATTAATCTCTTACTAACTTCCTTTGCTTTCTCCTCCGCAAGGCCCACCTTTCTTTGATATCGCGTATTTGATCAATCTGTTGCTCCATAGGAATTTCCTGAAAATCTTTAACCTCTTGATTTGATTTTTTGCCCTCAAAGCCTCCCCTGATTCTGGCAGCCTCGGCAAGTAGATCATTTATGAGCATCTCAGTGGTCTTGGTAGTAATTCCTCGTAGATACCAGGAAATGGGTGGGGGTGGAACAATGGCAGGTTGGATCAGTTGGTCCAAGGTCACCCTTGACCCTATCCTTCCCTTGCCTTCCGCACATGAATAATAATCTGCCAATGTTTTTGGTTTGAAAGGGAAGCATACTTTCTCATCAACAAATATGGGTTCAACTCGCCAATGGCCTTCAAATTTTTTCATGAATCCAGTTTTCAATTGTTTGAACTTCATCTGCCAAAAAATTGCCATAAAAAATCGGAGAAGCAATTCCAAATGAAATGATTTTCTTAATTTAAAAAGCATAAGGTGCGGGATATTGATCTAGCTGACAGGAAGATGAGATCTGATGAGAGATTTCATGGTATTGAAGGAGGGAATCTCTAATTCTACAGTCTGGGTAACTAATAATACAAGGATATGATGCACTTCTAGCCAACCTATTTTACTTTAAGCAACTTCCAGAAAATATGAATCAGTAAATAAACAAATAGCTGCAATCTCAGGAAAGATTTTTATTTTTTCCTTTTTTCTTAATCCTTTTGTATTTGCAAACCAGGCTAATCTCCAATTCAACAACAGCATATGTTTCACTAATTGTAAGCATCTAAGGAACCTTATTGATATTGTGCATTCTGATCTTTTATAAACTTTCTACTTGGGTGGCACTCTCTTGGTGCCTGTTAATACTACCTTCTTTTCTGTTCGCCCTCAAAGTAAACAAGTTTCAACTGCAATAATTTTCCATATGTGTGAAGTGCCAACGACAGAATATTTAAGGAAATGAAAGAATAGATACTTACTGAGTGATCTTTTCTATTCTGATCCACTATAACATGGACTGAGATAGTTCCTGACCACCAGAGAAATTTCCACAGTGCTGCTTGCTCCACCTCTACCACCTGCCTTGAACCTTCATCGAGCAAGACCTTTCGGGATATAACTTCCTGGATTGAACAATTATTTTATCACTTCATAATTACACCTTGAACTGGGAAAAGATAGTCGGCGAAAAACATATAACTTACCTTAATATTCTTGAAGACTCTCTTATTATCAGGGTCAGTGACAATATTATATACTGCATCTGGGGGCAATCCAACATTTACTTCAACATTGAGATTGCAAAGAGAACCTTTTGGTACACTTACCTGCCAAAATAATTTTTATATAGTACATATATGGATTTCAGGCTTACATCAAAATAAGTCATTCATTTTGAGATAACATATCTATATTGAAACTACTCAACTTTCTGACCTAGACAGACTACACTAGCTATCCAAACCAGTCAGAATTCAGGCAAATTCAGACTGTATTATCGCAATATCAGATCTCATTTTACATGAAAACACTCATCAGGAAGAAAGGTACTGGCACTGGACCGATATGCCTTAAATACATTTTTAACAATAAAAGACAATGCCAGATCTTGACGGGTTTAAGGGACCATCAAGAAGTTTCTTCCTATTACTGAGATAAGAACTAGAGGCAGGATATGACCACATTGCTCCTGCTACTCAGGAGATCATGTAAGGAATTAACATAACTTTCTTTATTAATTTTCCCATACATTTACATGTGGGATGTTGATCAATCCATGAAGGGTTTCTCTCCAAGGTGGTAATTGCTTTTCAAGATCAATCTCCACATGAGTAGACGATCCTTTCCCCTTCATCACGGGAGAGCTAATGGAGGTTATTCTTTCATGATGGTTGTTAAATTCTTGATCTGTGACTGCAAGAAGAACGGAGACTTCTTTTAATCTTTTAAATGTAGAGTAACTCGAGCACCTACAAAGCTTTTGGCTAAAAATTAATGGCATCCAAACACACAACCGCACATGAAAACAATGGACTAACCTTAAGACAATTTTGAAGCTTGTCTTGGAGCCGAGCAAAAAGTGTAGAAAAAGCAGGATCAAACACCTTTGGGATTCCATCTCTCTTGCTACTTTCAACCTCTGTATTCATTTTGACAACTTATGTTTCACACCAAATCCTGAATATCTCAAAGCCATTTTATGGTCAAAGATTTGTTAGCTTCCATAGTTCTTGGTGCAAAAACGAATGTCGATATTTTGCTAGTCAATATCCAACCAAAATCTCATATTTAAAGGTGAGCAGACATATCATTAATCATATACAGTAGAAAATGTGTCATTAAGACATGCATTAACTAGTGCACTAACCAAGCAATGACAAGACTATAGCCTTATACTCATCTAGGACTTCACCTGTTTCTATTCTAGAATAAACAAACAAATTACCTTAGAAACAAGTGCATGAAACTGTAACAAAGTCAAAAGACTCAAAACAATTTTCAACCAAACTTGAAGAAATTAAGCAACCGACCTATCCTAAAGAAAACTAAGCAACACGTTCCCAAAATTCCGAAGTACAGTAAGTAAAGTCGTAATATGTAACAATTCATCGTCAAATTATCAGCACTAAGAACAAACCCAAAGTTTGCAGCAAAATGAATAAACCTCCTTTGACATTAATCCATTATAAGCGTATCTCAATAAACTCCAAACCCAGATAACAGAGATAAGCAACAAAACATAATCCATGAGCTATTAAAACTAGAAAGAGTGAAAGGAAAACGATATACAATAAGAATAAACACGAGTAACGATCACTAGAACTTCGAATCTGATAGAGCGGATTCAATTGGAGAAAAAAATGTGAGAGAAGAATATTCATTTAACCTTTTTAGAATTTCTTAAAAGCTGAAACCAAATCTCTAGCTGTAAATGGGATTTTGACGATCCATCTCGGTTCGAGGCCTTTCTACTTTTCTTCTGGGTCTGAAAAGTAACCATGTGAATTGTGAAAAAACTCAGAAGTTAGGAGGAGGCCACAGGTACAACTTCGATACTGCGGAAAAAAGAAGAAAAAAGAAAAGACTTTTGGAACTAGAAATCATTTCTTGACTATCCTTCCGGAGCTTTCCAATTGTTGAGGATAACCAATCTAAGGGGGATCGGCAGGTGTTAAAACCTAGATCCTGTGGGCTACACTGTTATAACCCGCAGGGAATAATTTCTCCTTTTAAAGTCTACGTGGCAGTGTGAGGTTTGTCACGTGCAATTTTATGAGCTCCACTTCTTACAACTAGCTAGGCACTAACTGGAATATTTAATTAATAAAAAGATTAATGTTCACATGCTTTAAAATTATTATTTATGAAGGCTACTCAATATGTTGAGTTCATATTTTATTATTTTAAAATTTTGTAATTAAAACGTTATTATTTACAAATTCGATAGGATAAAATAATTACTATTTATAATATTTTTTAAAAAATTGGGTATTGATTCGTCGCAGTTAATCTATAAATAAGACTACAAGAGTTTTATAATAATTGATCTAAATCAATTATTTTTAATTAATTAAAAATTAATTTCAAACAAAAACATTAGCTGCAGCAGTCAGACAAAGTAAAAGAATTGTGCATATGTAAACTTTTAGTTAATTGAGGATAATTTTGAAACAAAAATATTGACAGCCGAAGCAATTTTTTTAAAACTAGTATAGTTAATTTATGTGTTTAGATTCATCAAAAGTAAATTTTGATTTTGACTTTGACAAAAGTGATTTTTCTAAACGGTAAAAGTTCCAGTAAAAAATTGTTGCCAAACATGTATTAAATAAACACATATTTATAAATAAATTACATAAACAAAATTTATTCCTTTCAAATATAATCTAACAATAATTACAATCGTGAAAATTTTAAGTGTTTGAGATTAAATCTTAAAAAGAATCTAAGATAAAAATAAAAAAACTGAAAGAAACGGGCAGGTGGACCGCCCAGATCAAAACCCTAAAATGAAGGGTCTAGATCTTTCTTTTCTGTTTAAAATGTTGAGGACTGCTGGTGGTCTCTAAAGATTCTAGAGACCATCCTCATCATCTTTTCATTTATTCCCCTGTATATATATATATTCCTAAGGTACCATTCAATAAATATACATCAGAAAATTAATGAGCTTTAAATGCTCTCTATTTTACCCAGTTGAGCTTTTTACATGGTATGAGAACAATGCCTGTAATAAGCACTGATTCTCCTAATTTCTACCTTACCATATTACCATACTGCTCAATGGCAAACCCTAATACAGACGTGTTGACACTTGATGGCTCCAACTACTTGTCTTAGAGCCGAGCCATGGTGATTGCATTGAGAGCCAATGACAACCTCGCCCTCGTCGATGGCAGATGCAAGAAGCCCGAACCCGATGCAGTAGGATATGAAGAATGACACAAAACAAACAGCATGGTGGTGTCTTGGATTCTGAACTCGATGAATAAAGAGCTCGCTAGCGCCTTCCTATTCACCACATCAGCAAAAAACTTGTGGGATGAAATAAAAGAAAGGTATGGTGAAAGTAACGGACCTATGTTATATCAACTAAAATGCAAAATAAGTTCTATCACGCAATATAACCTTTCTGTCATAGCCTATTATATAAAACTCAAAAGGCTAAGGGATGAATTAACACACCTAAGGCCTTTACCTACTTGCACCTGCCATGCTGCAACACAACATAGTGAAATAGACAATACCGACAACTTGATCTAATTTCTAATGGGTCTTAATGACTCATACGACCATGTTAGAAACCAAATATTGATCATGGATCCCTTACCCGGTGTGAATAGAGCTTATTCCATGGTGATTAGTGTTGAAAAATAAAAAGAAGTACATAATAACAACTCACCTAAAGGGACACCTACTGCATTTTACACCAACCTGAAAGACAATCTAAAATTCTCAAACCGAAAAAAAGAAAAGGACAGTAGGATATGCACTTATTGCAAAAACTCAGGGCACACGAAGGACACATGCTTCAAGCTCCATGGCTACCTAGAATGGTTTACAAAACTCAAAGGGAAAAGGAATAAAGAAAAGGCCAATGCAGTGGCAAACAATGCCCCTGATAGCACCAAAACAGAAGCATTCAACACAAACTAGGGCACAAAAATAGCCACACTCATACAACAAGAGATCAGCAAATACATGAAAAACTAAGGAACAAACACAGCATAATCGACAGGGTGCGTGGGCTACTCTGCCCCCCCTGGTAAGTAACTTAAATGTTGTTTTTTACATGTCTTTAATGATATAGGAACTTGAATAATAGACACAGGTGTCATATCACACATATGCCATGATTTCAAAATGCTTTCAAAACCCATAAAACTAGAACCTGCAGTTCTTGTCTCGCTACTAGACGGAACCATGAGTCATTCAACCCACAAAAGAACCATAAAGCTGTGTGACAATTTAATTCTACATGATGTCCTCTATATACCAAAATTCACTTGTAACCTTATTTCTGTCAGAAAACTAACCCAAGCTTCAAATACCTACATTTCCTTTTATCCCAACCATTATTTTGTACAGGATTTGACAACTAACAAAATATTGAGGAAGGGAACAATAATGAAGGGCCTGTACACCATGAATGAAGACATTGACCCTATCAAAGCATGCATTAGCCACACCCAAGAAAATAACCTACAACTATGGCACAAAAGACTCGACCACACATCCACACAAAAATTGATCCACATTCCCAATCTAAAGTTACCAGTGCAGCTCTACATGATTGTGAAATATGCCCATTGGTAAAACAGTAACACTTGTCTTTTTCTAAAAATTTTATCAATACCAGTGGCATTTTTAGTTTAATATATGTTGACCTTTGGGACCATACCTAGTTAATTGTATCTCTGGTGCACTTTATTTTTTAACTATAGTTGATGATTTCTCAAGAACCGCTTAAACTTATTTATTAAAAGAGAAAATGAGTATACAAAATACCTTGAAATATTTTTACAATCTAACACAAAACCAATTTCAGAAAATAATCAAAACAGTTATGACAGACAATGGCACTGAGTTCATAAACACTTTATGTAAAAAAAATTTCAAGAAAAAGAATCATGCATAAAAAATCCTGTACATACACACCATAGTAAAATGATGTGGTGGAGAGGAAACATAAACACCTATTACAAATTAATAGGGCATTGATGTTTGAATTAAAATTACCAAAAAGTTTTTAGGATGAAGTCGTACTCACAGCCACACACATAATAAACGTTTTGTCAAGCTCTATTTTAAAATGAAAAACTCCTTATGAAGTTCTGTACAAAAAGCAGCCAGATTACTCAAAGCTAAAAGTCTTCAGTTATCTATGTTTTACTACAAATGTTAATCCTCAAAAAGACAAGTTTGAACCTAGGGCTTTAAAATGTGTTTTCTTAGGGTATGCACCTGATGCAAATGCCTACAAATTATATGATATAACAAACAAAAAAACGATTTTGTCAAGGGATGTCATATTTCATGAACATATTTTTCCATACCAAACAAAATACCCTAAACCAGATTACTATGACACACCACTGCCAATAGCAAACAACGACACAGTAACCACACCTAAAAACCAGTTACAAAGAAGAGAAGAAATTCCCTTACCAAACATCATTCCCCAAGAGTCTGAAGTAAGGAG
>NW_019014623.1:691193-702183 GCF_000150535.2 Carica papaya | reverse complement strand
CAAATCAAATATAGCTAAAGATTAATCTTTTTTAAATTATAATTATATATTTGTTAACAATGTGATAAATATATATCAATTATAAGAGAATAAAGATAAATTTAAAACAGAAATACACAAAAGTATAACACAACTTGAACCTACAACATTTTATAGAAAAAATATTATTTATTCAGCTAAATAATTATTGAATTTATAAATAATAGACTAATTTTTTTTTTTTTTTAAGGGAGAGTTTTATAATAATTGATACAAATCAATTATCTTTGTTTCAGAGTTCCAATACAATGAATCTATGTTAAATTGGAAGAAATAAACTCTATTCCTGGCATTCTTCAAAAATAAGTAATGATTGTAATTATGAAATGAGTATTTTATAATAATAATAATAATTAATAATAAAAATATTTAAGCTTTTGTACAATACATTATAGATTTGATTAGACTTGACGGAGATTCAAAGTTTATTATCTCTGTTTTCCTTTAGTTATCCAAAAATTAAATTTTTATAAAAAACTTTCACGACGTCACAACTAAAATAAGTATACATTTGTAAATTAATTACATAAGCAAAATTCATTTCTTCCAAATATAATCCAACGGTAGTAACATTATTGAAAAATTTTACACATTAAGACCATCAATCAAAGTAGTGGTGGTATTTGTAAGCAATAAATTGTGTTGGACACGCCCAATCAGAATCTCGAACCACAGAAATTTGATGATCACTTGAAATAATTTGTGTAGGAGTGAAAAATTTCATAGGAGCTCAAGAATATCAGTCTGCCTACTTTTAACAAAATGTTTATTGAACAATGAAGTCACAGTACATGGTCCAATAGAAATATACAAATCCTATACATGAGAAGGTACAGCACAAATAATCCTTGTCTAATTTTTTTATCATCCTTCTCAAGTCATTGTTTTTGTCTAATATACATTCTATGATTTTGATTACTGGTCCTAAAAGGAATTGGAATTGGAATTTGGACTATGTATATGTTACACGTTACACAACATGTGCACTGTCTACAGCTATCTGCAAGTCCATGAGAAAAATACACTAAATCTGTGCAAGCTGCCATTTGCGCTTCACTGTGCTTTCCTGGTTGTTCAGATCTCCATTTGATGAATGATAACTATTATCTTTACCGTATAAGGCATTATCAGTTCTCAATATTTCCACTAACTGACAGAGAATTGAGTAATCAAGATTGCTTTTCATAGCTCATGAGTGCACCCAATGCCCCAAGAAACCCTTCATGCCGCAAAAACATTGCTTTTGCCTCACCTTTAGACCTGAAAAGGAAGAAGAAAATAAAAGTGATAAGTTGAATCCAAAGCCATGTGAAAAGATAGAGATTGGAGAAACAAATCAAAATGTAGAGAACGCAACCAAGTTTCTATGAGGGAAAACAACAAATGATCACAAAATAGTACGAAGGAGAATAGCAAATGATCACAAAGCTACAAACCTAAAAACAATATATATTGTCATTTTTCTCTCCCCAGAAAAACTATCCTGTTCTGTCTATAACATATCTAGCAAGTTTATTTAACAACCTACTAGCGGAAGTTAGTTTCATTTAGCGCTGTCTTCTAAAGTGTGAACTTGTGTCTTAAGATGTTACATTGCATAGAACAAAATGCATTCCTACTCAAGATTCTTCTTCATAATGGAACCCAGTTGATAAGAAAGGAAGCTGAAAAAATATACTTTAACTGGCTTTTGTAGTGAACACACCCAAATAATTACCAGAAATGAACTGCAACTGATATTGTGTCCATTGTATATTCTTGTCCACGGATGAAAAATCCACCAAAAAAAATCCGCTTGAGACCAAACCGGAGTGCATTCAAGTAAGAGATCTGGAGCAAGAAAAGGAAACAAGGATATCTAGAACATATGAGGATCATTGTTTAGATCATTGTTTAGTTTGTAATAACAGATGCTTGACATCTAGGATGGAAATACTTTTGCTGGAATGATGCATCTAAAGAAATGGAAGTAGAAATCCAGAAAAATAACAAATAAGCTAAAACACAATTTTTTTTTTTTTTTTAAAAAGCAAGGCATCTGTTTGTTTCTGTTTTTTACATGTAAAATAGGAATCACAAATATTTTATACTTCTATGCAAAAATGGTAGTGATTATGAAAGAAATAAAGGAAATATAAAACAATGATATGCCACCATGCATAATAGAAATTACAGCAACAGAAAGATCAGCTGTTCTGGTTCATCGTAAGATAATCAAGCTTGTTGGAAGACAGGATGGCACTTTATTTGGCCTCGTGGTTTATTGAACTTATTGATTCAGTAAACATGCAGGTACACATTATTACTGCATATTATGGTATTTAATGTATTCGGTGATAATCTGTTGAATAGCAACTGACCTGACCAATATTGTTAGATATCATTCTTAGAAGCGACCGAGATATATCTTCAGGCTTGTAATCTTCAAGCTCTTTATTATCAGAAATTGCTTTCCCAAAGCTGGAAGCAATGGTTGTTGCTGACAGACCAATCTATCATCATTAAAAAAATTTTAAATTCAGTTCGTAAGTCAAAACACAGACCAAGTCCTTATCATCCTAACCAGAAATTATGGTTTTTATCATACATGAATCTAGAATAGACCCAAATTATAGTAAGTTAAGACAATAGCATATCTTTACCTTGGAATAGTCCATACCACCATAGATATCCCCAACAAGTGTGTCTATAACCCTATTATTTCCCCGATGGCTTAGCTCCAGCAACTCATCAAAACTAAGACATAAATAGATCTCATAAATAACGGAGCCAGAAAATAGGGTTACTGCCTTAAAACCAAAACATTATGGAGGAAATCATACCTCTCTAAAACATACAAGAAGAAGAGAATATACCTTTTGCATCCTGTTAAAAGCCTTCCCAAACCCCAAAAAGTTCCTCCACCAACATTTGTTCCACTAACTCGTTCAAATTTGCCATCCCCATCCACCTATTTAAGCATAAGATTGCAATCAAGTCCTTTGATATTTTATCCTGAAAAACTTTACCAAGCATCATCCCTATACCTTGATCATGCTGACACCAGAACCAATGTTAACAAGGAGATACGGGAACAGATCATTATGGTCTATCTGCACGAAGTCCTTTCGTTCATCCATGTAAGTAAAAGCTTCCTGGTGGACGGCCTGCTCAGAAAAATTTCAAGGCAAATATTCGTAAGGGAAATAAACTATTTTGCAAAAATATATGTGAAGAAACTTAAATGCTAATGATATCTTGACAAACAGGCTCTGTGGATGAGTATGTTGAATTCCCAGAGTCTTTATGTCTGACAAACTCCTTAAATATTCACAAGAAATTCTTCCTAACAATAAATGTTTCCTCCAGTAAAACTCTAGCATTTTCGAATTTGCATCAATGCAAGGTCATATAGCCAAAGATTACTCTTTAAAAATGAATTCCAATCCACATTTCATCTGGACCACTAAGCTGCCAAAATGTTAAAACGGTTTGCCTTGTGAGCAGTAAAAGTTTCATTCATAGTCTATACATATCACAAAGCTCCATATTCATCCATGGAGATTTTTAACTTTCTCCATAAAAAGAGTATTAGTTCCCATTATCTCACTGCAAAAAGAAAAATGACACCTGCAACTTTCAAAATTGATCTTGCTATGGTCACTTGAAAATTTTGTGTTTGCGTTATTCTTAAGAACCATTTGAAACTGATAAGTTCAGGATGGTTAAAAGAAAGTCCACCAGAGGACCTCATTTTGTGATTTTAGAAGAAGATCCTAACTGTATTAGGTAACCTACAAAGTGGATAAGAATCCCACCTTAAGAAGAAAATTTGCACCAGCCACTAGGCAATCCATTTCATCTTCCTTGTCAAGGATAATTCCAAGCTTTTCTTTGAAGAGATTAGCAAACTTGTATGCCCCACCACCTGTGGCCTTCTCACACATGGTAACTTGTTAATCATTTCAAGCTTTAGAAATAAAAACTATATAAATATCTTCTTCAATGAAGAAAATAATTTCCTAAGATGAACTATCAAATTCTTAACATTCATAGGCATGGTCCATTTCCAGAATTCTTTCACAGGTTCCGGCTCCCCAAAAACTCAAGAAAAAATAATAACAAAGGAACTTGAATACTTGAAGACAAGTAAATCTCTTTTGTAAAGCTTCAAAATCAATTGTTTAGCATAACATATAACCTGGAAAACACAACTACAGAAACTCTAAAGTGGAGTGGAACTTGAAGTTAATTGTTGGAGGCAGTGACAGTATTTGAATCTATAAGAAACCTAAACATTTTTCTGGAAGAAACTAATTTGACACAGAAACATAAACATTACTCATCAGGAAAATAACTTCTCTAACAACAGGGAGAATTTAGTAACAGGAATTATTCATAAATCAATAGTTTCTAAGTGCACAAATTGATTTACCTTAACAAAGACCTTTTCCTCTGGAAGAACATCATTAGCACGACCACCTGCTATTCATAGTAATTCATAAATAAATCAATGGAAACACAACAATAGTTATTGGATTCAGTATGCCCAGGAAAAAGAGAACCCTAATGCTCAATAAAGGGACACCTGACCATAAACTTGCAACCTGCCTGAGACCGAAAAATATGATTGAAGCTGAAATATATAAATTTTTATATTGGAATTTCTAAAACAAATCACCCCAGGACAGCTACCTATTTTAATTTCTTGATAAAGCAAGAGGCATTCAGTTTCTTATCATTGCTTCTACCTTCATAAGTTGAGATCTGAATGCAGACATATGGTCATGAACAAGATGTGGCTCAGACAGATCTATAAGAAGCTATTCACTAATCTAAGAACATAATTTGAGCATTCTTCCCAGGGTGGAAAAAATAACTGATTAAGTTTGAATATTACTAGGCTCATGAAGATTAGGTTAATAATAAGCTGAGATAGCATTAAGCATAATGAATTCTTATTTTGCCAAGATATGGAAGATCGTATAAAATTTCAATTACCATCTTAAATTTAAATGATGCACTATGCTGACTAACCAGAGGGCTTAGTTCATCACCTAAGTTGTTCACATCCTAAACTAGATACAAAGACACTGCCTTCTATAAGAAAACACTTAAGTCTTTAGTATGGTTGAAATGTTCCACCAGTTTAGTTATCGCTACAAAATTACCATTTGAAGGTGCACTTATCATGACAAAAGGGATGTACATACATGCTAACCATTATGGTGACATTTATTGGAGTTAATGAACTCTAAGAAATCATTTATTTTGCTGGTTAGTCTTTATTATGGTTGAAATGTTCCACAGATTTAGTTATCGCTATAAAATTACCATTTGAAGGTGCACTTATCATGACAAAAGGGATGCACATATATGCTTACCATTAAGGTGAAGTTTATTGGAGTTAATGAACTCTAAGAAATCATTTATTTTGCTGGTTTCAAACATTGCAAAATGGAGCCTCCCTTTTATGGCAGAATCATTGTCAATAACATCCAAAGTGGCAAGGCTGTCATTTGGCGAGTCAACAGTACTATCAGCACTTCTTCTGAAATGCACCAACTTTATTAGTGAACCTGCCAATAGACATACATCAATGCAATATCCAGATCAAGAAAATCTCTGTTATCATCACTACTACTGCTAGAATTTACTATTATTCCTGTGATAATCCAATACCACATTGAAAATGTACATGATTGTTAATTTCCATGTAAGATCATCTGCAAGTTTGAACTTTTAAAAGAATTCCCTGACTCCAAAAGTTGTTTGGGCTAGTGTTGCATGGTCCGGAAATTCCAAATGGTATTAGAGTACGTGTTACCCACAAATTGAGTGGTAGAGATTGCCATAGAGATTGTGATAATCCAATCCAGTTAAAAAATGTATGTGATTGGTTGTTGAGGGTTTAACTAATAGAACTACCAACAAATTGAGTTTATGCTTTTGAGGGAAAATGATTTGGGTAGGAAAATTCTTGTGGTACTGGTAGCAGCGATTGGTCGTCGGAGTTAAATTCCCAATAGCTTGAACTAGTGAACTAAATTTTATAGTTTCGCAAAGTTAAAATAAAAGAATTCTATGAACTTACTCTGTTTCACTTCCAAGAGAGAGAAAAAAAAAAGCTACAGATTCAGAGTAGAAAAAAAACAGATCAACAAAAAAAACAGAGTGTAAAGCACGCAACGAGACGAGCTATTCGAAATTGACAACAAATGGAGAAAATGATTCGAGCTAATTACGAATAACAATATGCAGGAACAATCCCATAAAATCCGTAGCAACAAATAGATAACGAAGAAAGTTAGCACCCCAAAAAAAGAAAAGCGAAGTAAATACAATCGAGCATGAAGTACCTCCAATGTCGATAGCCAAACGAGAATCGGATTGGTTTTGGTGAGAATTTTCTTGGGATTGAACCTCTCTTGGATCCATCTGTTGGATCAATTTGGAGGGCTTGACAGGTAATTGAAAAAATCGATTATGGGGTTAGGAATTTGTTGTTTCAACATGCAACTGCTATGCATCGGCACCTACCTACCTCCATCGCACCTAACCAGCGCCAGCAACCAAAATAACAAATTAATCATAGTTTATGCATCTGCAACATTCTTATTTTAAATCACTGCAAAAAATTAAATGAAATTAACAAGCAGTGCTGTTAATGTTATTGTAGCATTGCTGCGGAAAGTGTTGTTTTCTATTGTTCTGGTTCCTATTTGACTTTCGCTCTAAACTTCGAACGAGCTTCCTCGTTACCCACGTGCCAATTTTTTTTTTTTTTTTTTTTTTTTAAAAAAGCTATAATATATATATTCTTTTTCTGAGGTAGGATGTAATGATAACTTAACACGAAATCATCTTATTAATTAAATCTCTTACTTTCAGATTAACTCATGATTTTATATATGAATATTTAATTAAACATATTATTATTTATTAAAATAAATTTTCAATTTTTTTTTTTAATTTTACAATGCTAGTATACTTTAATTTTAGAAAACATATCATCTTAATAATATAATTTAATTTTAAATATATTTTATTTTTAAGTTAATTTTATTTGTCATTATTCAAACCACAAAACCATCTTATTGTACATATACTTTAACTTAAATTATTAAATTATATTAAAATATTTCTAAAACTTATAATCTATAATTTATATACTAAACTATTGTATATTAAGAAAATGAGGTTAAATATTAAATTTTATTCATTTTGATAAACTTAAAATGATAATTTTATATAGAAATTTTAAATTTTATAAATTTATAAATAAATTTTACTGAATTTTTAATTTTTAGAGTTATTTTCTATTAAGAAAATATGCTTTTAACATTTTCCTTCTTAAAAAGAGTAAGCCAATGGACCCATAGATACAGGGATCCAAGTCTTCTCGTCATTGTGGCATACGACGACGTATCACGTTTTCTAAAGCTGACGGTAGCATACGTCATATATGCATATATAAATATATATCTTTTTTATAACCTCAAATGCTTGAAATGGAATTTTCCAAAGTGAGCGCCTTTAATTTTTAATTACACTAAATTTTCAGATATCATTTATCGAAATTCATAGTATACTTCCTATTTTTCTGAAGTCAATTTCTTCGTCATCATATTCATCCAAATCCAACGCCGGCTCCGGCCCTTTTATCACCAATAAGATTTAACCTTGTCGTTGACTCAAGGTTTTTCTGAAAAAAGAAATTAAGAGATAAATCATGTTCTTTTCGCCATAAATGTTCTTCTGCACCGTATTATAATATTGCATCAACGGAGAAAGCGAAGAATAAGTGGGTGAATTAAATATACAGAATCTGCAAATTCTTGACTTGCGTCCTCTACCATTTTTCATCAGGAACTAGAGCCCAGAGAAGAACGAAATGGCCGAGCCTGATGCTAATGGTGTCGCTTATGATCTCCATGCCCTTCTCTCTTCTGAGGACAGAGACTTTCTCATCCGCAACAATGGTGATCAGGTATATACGTCTGTTTATTTCTAATACTATCTATTCAAGCTCTTGTCTCTTTATATATATGTGTGTGTGTGTGTGTGTGTGTGTATATCTATATGCATGCAGCTTTTTAGCTCTCAACTTCAATTTTTTCTGCTAAAATATTTTGGGTTTTCTTCCCTGCTCTTTAATATTTTTGTTTGAGTCTTCATACCCGGTTTGAATTTCTGGTCATTAGTGGGATTTGTTGTGTTACCATGATATTCACAGGTTAAAATAAATTATTTGAGTGGAAAGCTTGTGGGTTTATATTTTTCTGGCTCATGGTGCGGTCCTTGTCGCATGTTTACCCCAAAACTAGTACAAGTCTACCAAGAGCTCTCATCAAAAGCCGACTTTGAAGTTGTTTTCATTTCAACTGATAGAGATGACGAATCCTTTGATGGTTACTTTTCCAAGATGCCATGGCCTGCTATTCCATTTTCTGATTTAGCTATCAGAAAACACCTCAGGGAATTATTCAAAGTCAGAGGGATACCTCATCTTGTTATCCTTGATGTCAACGGAAAGGTTTTAAACGATAAAGGGGATAGATTAGTTAAGGATTATGGAGTTGATGCCTATCCCTTTACGCCAGAGAGGATCAACTTTTTGAAGGAGCAAGAAGAGGAAGCTAAAAGGAATCAATCCCTGAGCTCTCTCTTGGTTTCGACCCCTGCTGATTACTTAATTTCTAATGATGCAAATAAGGTTAGTAATTTGATTTTGCAGGCACTGGTTTCAAATTTTATAAGATGATTAATGCAGTTCATGTTACTGGTGTATGTTTATTTGCAGGTTCTTGTGTCTGATCTTGAAGGAAAAAATGGGTGGGCTTGTATTTTGTTTACTCATTCTCATAGGCCATATCAAGAGTTTCACTGCAAAACTTGTGGAAATTTACAAGAAGCTCAAAGAGAAGGGAGAGAACTTTGAGATTGTGTTTATATCTTTAGACAATGAGGAGGAGTCCTTCAAGAGAGGATTGGAAACAATGCCATGGTTGGCTTTACCATTTTCAGACAGACGATGTCAGAGGCTTATTAATTACTTTGAGCTTGAGGGCTTGCCTACACTGACAATCTTAGGGCTTGATGGGAAGACTTTGAACCCCAATGTTGCTGATCTTATTGAAGATCATGGTATCGAAGCATACCCTTTTACGCCAGAAAAGGTTATTGAACTTGCTGAGATTGAAAAGGCAAAACAGGAAGCACAGACTCTGGAATCAATCTTGGTTTTGGGGGAAAAAGATTTCGTAATTGAGAAAAATGGTTCTCAGGTAATAATTTTGCTGTACTTCTATAACTTTTATTTTTACTAACTTATAAATGATATCCTAATTTCACCTATCCGTAGGTAGATAGGTAATGTATAAGACTGATATATAAATGTTTCAACCAATCCCTAAATAGATGAGTAATTTGTTGATTAATATGTAAGCATTATGCATATGTATCTTAGTTCTTAATGATTATACATATTAAAAAAACAGAAGAAACAGAGACTAATCTCTATGTGGAATGTCTTGTGTTAGGTTCCAGTTTCTGAACTAGTTGGAAAGACAATTCTTCTCTATTTCTCAGCTCACTGGTGCCCCCCATGTCGTGCATTTTTACCCAAGCTTATCAAATTATATGATGAGATTAAGGCAAAAGACAATGCATTTGAGGTTATATTCATCTCAAGTGACCGTGACCAAGCATCTTTTAATGCATTCTTTGCAAGCATGCCCTGGTTAGCCCTCCCCTTTGGCGATGAGAGGAAAGCATTCCTGCAAAGGAAATTCAAAATCAGAAGCATTCCTGCTGTCATCGCCATTGGTTCTACAGGCAGAACAGTCACTAAAGAAGCTCGGCAGTTGATAACAGTTCATGGAGCCGATGCTTATCCATTCACCGAAGAGCATTTGAAGCAATTGGAGGAAAAACTTGATGAAAAAGCGAAGGGGTGGCCTGAGAAAATGAAGAATGAGGTGCATGTAGAGCATGAACTTGAGCGCATCAAACGCAATGGATATAGATGTGATGGGTGCCAGGACATAGGACATGGCTGGTCTTATTCTTGCAAGAGATGTAACTTTGATCTTCACCCAAAATGTGCTTTGAAGGAAGGTGAAGGGAAAGATAAAGCTGCTGAAGGAAAAGAAGGTTGGACCTGTGATGGAGACATATGCCGCAAAGCTTGAATAACTAGCTGATCAAAGGGTATATGGTCTTGTAATGCATGTATTTGAAGTCTTTGAAGAGTATTGTTTATGGAAAGTAATAGAAGTAATAATAGACTTATGTCTTTTTAATTTTTGAACAAATTTCCAATTTGATCAACTTATTAAGGGAGGAAGGATTGTTTAGCCAACCAATTGGAAAACGATTTAAAAATGTAAAATTTCTATGGGAAAGGAATAGAAACAGAGAAAAAAAAAAGAAAAGAAATACGGAAAATGATTCTTATGAGAGTTTTTTCTTTTCTTCATTTATGTTATTATAATTTATGTAGATTAAATCAAATAAATAATTTTTTAGAAAATAAAAGCTGAGCTAAGGATTAATTTTTTTTGTCAAATTTTTACAGTTGTATAAAAAAAATTGTAAATTAAAATTATTTATAAGTTTAAAGATTAAATTATAATAAAAATTTTAAAAACAAAAATGATATTTATCTAAAATTTTATTAAACAAATATTTTTAGTGATATGATACTAAACTTTAGTAATTATTTTGATATATTATTAATTGATGTTATGTTTACATCATCTTTATTCATTTATTTAATGAAGTAATATAATGTTGTTGCGTAATTATTTTATTATTATATTCTTAATGTAAAATTACTTTTTAAAAAATATAATAAATTAACTATATGAATTAAGAGCGAAGTTAACTAGAAGTATACTATAAATAAATGTTAAAATTTTATTATATATTTAAAAGTTGTTAGTCATATATTAATTACTATTTAAATTTA
>NW_019014623.1:664056-674477 GCF_000150535.2 Carica papaya | reverse complement strand
ATTATACCATTTCTAGTACAAAGGGACTTAAAACATGTACTAGCACTCATACCATTTACCATAACTCATATGATGCATATTACCACCAACCATTAGTTCGTCACATATATAAGGAGTACCCAACTCAATCCGACTATCATTTCGGCCATCCACACACCCCTCCCTCAATGATAACTTGTTGAACGGTATATACATCGGCTTTATAATTCGTAATATATTTCAAAAAAAATCACAGCCCCTTTTTCTTCTACTCTTCCTCTTTAACCATATTCTATTATCATTTATTCTGCTCTTTAATCACAAATATACTTCCCTATTCCTTTTTTATTCTGTTTCTCTTGTTGTAACTAAATTGTTTCACTTATGATGTCCAACTTCCCTCCCATAATGACAAACCTCCATTTCTGCAATTACCCCCTCTGTATACACCAGTATATATATATATTCTATTATTCTCCTTTGTCTCTAATTTTTATTTCTGTTGTAGAATTTTCAGGACCTTGTACGTATTCTGTAACACCCTGCCTATCACTATGTTAAAATGAATTAAAAACTCTATTTATTCGGATCTTTGGCCGCCTTAAACTTAATTAATTTACGTTGTTTAATATTTCTCATGATTCATGATTTTAATTTATTTTTATAGATTTTTATTTAAATTTTAATTTATTATCTTATGTATTTTAAAATTATTCTATTTTGTTTAAATTAAAAAGAAAATTTAGAAAAAAAATTGAAAAATGGCGAAACGAGAGAGAACTTGCTCGCAGGAAAAATCCTGCGAGAAGGAAGTTTGCACGCGCGGGTGTTGGGCACTGTGCAAGTGCATTTGCTCATATAGTGGCCACAAAGCGTACACACAGCGCACACGTCCCGTCCGCACGCACGCATGCACGGGACGTTCATGCAGCGTGCACGTCCCATCTGCGTGCACGGCACGAGGTTAGAACCTGCGCGTGCATCCTATCGCGCGCAGGTGGGCCATCTGTGCGTCACTTCGCACACGGACTGACAACGCAAACTGTGCGAGCACTGTCTGCGTAGGATGCCTGCGCGGACAGGCCTTGTGCATCTAAGGCTTGCACGCACGGCAACAGGCCTGTGCGTCTGCAGCGCGCCCGCTGGGCACTGCCACCTCAGGTAGTGCGTTGCCGCTGCCTTGGGCAGTGCACCGCCGCCGCCGGTGGAGGAAATCTTCTTCCCTCGTTTTCGTGCCAATAATCTTTTTTCTCCTCTCTCTTCATCAGATTTTTCCATTTGGCGCGAATCCAATGCTTTCAAACTTCTATAAATTGCCCTTCTCCTTCCTTTCCTCTCTACACTTCCATTTCTTCCATTTTTCAAAGGTTTAAAGAGAGAGAGAGAGAGATAGTAAATTGTAAGAGAAGAAGCAAAAGAAAGGAAAATGGTGAAGAAGAAAATATCGAGATTTGGGTAAGGAGTCTAGTATTGCTTTTGACGTCTTAAGGACTATTGTTAGATAAGTAAACTTAATATGATTGTTATTTTGTCTGTTTTGTATGCCTCCGTGTTCAAATGAGTTGAATTATTCTAATTTTCAAGTATGTTGTGTGAATTAGTGACACTTGATGAATTTGTATGTAATATATGTAATATGTAGCCGTAATAGTAAAAGTAAAAAGAAAAAAAATGAGAAAAGTGGAATGAAGCTTGTATGGTCCGAAGCATATATGTATTGACATGCATATTACATCAAGTGTCTCGTTAAGTTTTTTATCTTTGAGGGATATCTGTTCCCCTTTCTCTTTGGGGTATCTGTTTCTCCCTCCCCTATCTTATCTATAAAGACATAAGAGAACCGCTCCCAGTGGATAATGGTGTGCTCTCTAACGATAGTGGTATCGCACTATCTGTAGGAGTCACCTATGGTTAAGTAATCTCGTGACTATAAATATCTGTTAGGGTCATTATGATTGGGACGGCCGTGGTCATAGATCGCACTATGGTTTGGCCAGCAGGAAGTAGGCCTGAGCAAATTGTCGTATCTGTATCTGATCTGGTCATTCTGCTTGGGTAGTTAGAAATCTGTATCTGCTCTCAGAGATGGAAGTTTGTAACGATTTCGTAAAACACACGAAAAATCTGTGCATACCATAATTTATTTGATTTTCTCTATTATTTAGCATGATATATATATTTAATTTTCTGAGCTAACATACTATTTTCATATTCAAATAAGTAGTTTTCATAATGATGAGTTAGGTGAACGAGGAAGCTAAATGGTAACATAAAATAATAAACTTTTGAAATCTCACGATGTTAATTTAATATTATTTTTCTTACTGAGCATATGGAACTCACTCTTTTCATTCCCCCCAGATGAGGAATAAAATGATGAACTGCAAATAGACCTACCCTTGGAAGTCTATGAGGATCTCGTGGATCCATAAGTCTGAGTGCATGACTGTTCTCGCACTCTTATGAATTCCAGTAGCATAGTGAAAGAAGTGGCCCTTATGTTTTATATTTTGTACCCACTTCTGGTCTCAACGATGTATGTATTTAGAACATTATATATATATTTCTAAGGGATTTGTTAAGATTTAATTTTGCTGCATAAATATTATCATACACTCATTATTCTAAATCTGTATTTGATACTCATTTGTCTTAATTGATGCATGCGGATTTATGTGGACCAATGAATACCGACTCATTTGGTGGGAGTCGGTATTTTTTATTGTTGATTGATGATTACAGCCGTATGAATTAGGTTTACTTTCTTAGATCTAAGTCTGAAGCTCTTGTTAGTTTCATAAAATTTAAGGCCTTGGTAGAAAATCATATTGGCAGTCGCATCAAGTGTCTTCATACTGACAGAGGAGGTGAGTTTATTTCTACTGAATTTAATATTTTTTGTGAAGAATGTGACATTCGCAGACAGCTTACTGCACCATATACATCATAGCAAAATGGTGTTGTTGAACAGAAGAATCGAACTGTGGTGAACATGGCTAGAAGTTTGTTAAAAGCCAAAGGTCTCTCAAATTCCTTTTGGGTTGAAGTAGTTATAGCAATAGTATATATTTTGAATATCTCTCCAACAAGGGTTGTTATGAACAAAACTCCATATGAAGCATGGAATGGAAGGAAACCACATGTAAGTCACTTAAAATTTTTTGGTTGGATAGCCTATGCTTTAATTAATTCTCAAATTTGCTGTAAACTTGATGAGAAAACTACAAAATATATTTTGTGGTATAGCTCTCAATCAAAAGCATATAGGCTATACAACCATTTAAGTGGCAAAATTATTATTAGCAGAAATGTAGTCTTTAATGAGGAAGTAGAATGGGATTGGGGAAGTGTTCAAAAACATGATCAAATGCCAATTGTAGAAGATATTGTTGTTGATTCTTCATCTTCAAATTCAGCAAGTTCATCTCCCACAGTCAACTCAAATTCTTCAAGTCCAGTCAGCTCAATTTCCTTAAGTCCAGTCAACTCTAACTCCTCCTCATCAAGTGAAACTCCTCCCAGGAAATTCAGGTCCTTGAGGGAAATTTATGCATCTGTTTCTTTTATTTTGTGTGTTTTAGATCCAGAATTTTATGATGAAGCTGCACAAGTACAAGAATGGTGCAATGCTATGAATGAAGAGATTGCTGCAATCCAAAAAAATCAGACCTGGGAATTGGTTGATTTACCTAAAGGAAAACACGTTATCGGACTTAAATGGGTGTTTAAAACTAAGTACCAAGTGGATGGAAGTATATAAAAGCAAAAAGCTCGACTTGTAGAAAAGGGATATGCTCAGCAACAAGGCGTTGATTTTGAAGAAATATTCTCACCGGTTGCTCACTTTGAAACAATAAGGGTATTGCTTGCTTTAGCTGCTCATTTATCTCTTCCTATTTTTTAGTTTGATGTGAAATCTGCTTTTTTAAATGAAAACTTGAAAGTAGAAGTTTATGTTTCTCAACCTGAAGGCTTTGTTGTAGCCAGCTATGAAAATAAAGTCTTTAATCTAAAGAAAGCATTGTATTGGCTTAAGCAAGCTCTGCGAGCATGGTATAATAAGATTGACAACTATTTTCGTGAAAATGAGTTTGAAAGAAGTGATAATGAGCCCATTTTATATTCAAAGAAAGAAGAAAAAGCTGATTTTCTTGTTATATGTCTCTATGTTGATGACATGATTTATTTCGGGTCAAGTGAATGTCTTTTTGTTGATTTTAAGTCCTCTATGATGCAAAAATTTGAAATGACATATTTGAACGTGTTGCAATATTTTCTTGGCCTTGAGATGAAACAGGAAGTAGATGGAATTTTTATTATGCAGCAAAAGTATGCAATTAATCTACTCAACAGGTTCAACATGGTGAGCTGAAACAAAACTTTTGCTCCAATGAATTCAAATGAAAAATAGTAAGTTGAAGATGACACAGGAAAGGCTAATGTAACCTATTTTCAAAAATAGGTTAAGCAAGCTCTGCGAGTATGGTATAGTAAGATTGACAACTATTTTCGTGAAAATGAGTTTGAAAGAAGTGATAATGAGCCCACTTTATATTCAAAGAAAGAAGAAAAAGCTGATTTTCTTGTTATATGTCTCTATGTTGATGACATGATTTATTTCAGGTCAAGTGAATGTCTTTTTGTTGATTTTATGTCCTCTATGATGCAAAAATTTGAAATGACATATTTGAGCGTGTTGCAATATTTTCTTGGGCTTGAGATGAAATAGAGAGTAGATGGAATTTTTATTATGCAGCAAAAGTATGCAATTAATCTATTCAATAGGTTCAACATGGTGAGCTGCAACAAAACTTCTGCTCCAATGAATTCAAATGAAAAATAGCAACCTGAAGATGACACAGGAAAGGCTAATGTAACCTATTTTCAAAAATTGACAGGTGGGTTAAATTATTTGACACACACTCAATCCGACATTGCATTTTTTGTTAGTATTTTGTCCAGGTTTATGCACAATCCAACAAAATATCACCTTGGAGCAGCTAAAAGAATCCTGTGATATGTTGCTGGAACTGCTAACTTTGGAATTCGGTACTCTAAAATATCAGATTTTAAATTATTTTATTATACCGATAGTGATTGGGCAGGTTCTTTGGATGATATAAGAAGTACATCAGGCTATAGTTTTAGCCTAGGTTCTGGAGCTATCTCTTGGAGCTCAAAAAAGCAGGATACTGCGGCATTATCATCTTCAGAGGTTGAATACATTGCTGCAACATCATCAGCTTGTCAAGCAGTATGGCTTAGAAGAATTCTTGTTGATTTGGGCCAAGAACAACTAGCAGCAACTACCATTTCTTTTTAACAATAAAGGTACGATTGCAATGACAAAAAATCCAGTTTTCCATGGCATAACGAAGCATATAGAAACGTGGCATCATTTCATTCGGAGACTGGTAACAAATGGAGAAATAGTACTGGAATTTTATGGTACAAATGATCAAGTTGCTCACTTATTTATAAAGTCTTTACCTCAGCTCAAACATGACTATTTTCGACGATAATTAGGCATATGTGATTTTGAATTAAGGGGTCATGTAGAAAATGATTAAAAATCAATTACTAAAAGTGAATGAAGATCAGACTCCTTTCTCATCTTAATTTATACTCTTAATAGTCTTCTACTTTATTTTTAAGCCAACAATAATAAGAGTTACCATTCCAGCACCGGTATGACCTCGTATGAAGCTTTGTATGGAAGACCTTGTCGTTCTCCTACTTGCTAGGGTAAAGTCGGGAACTAGTGCTACTTAGGACTAAACTTAATTCAAGAGACCATAGAGAAGGTCGCAATCATCTGTAAGAATTTAATAATTTCCAAAGTCACCAAAAGAGCTACACTGATAATCATAAGCGACCCTTAGAGTTTGTAGTGGGAGATCAAGTCTTCCTAAAAGTCTACCCTACAAAGGCAAGATGCAGTTTAGAACTAGAGGGAAGTTGAGCCTTCGTTATGTGGGACATTTTTCGATCATCGAGCATATTGAACCTGTTGCTTACTACTTCACTCTATCCTAGGAGTTCGCGGGTTTGTATGATGTCTTTCATGTCTCGATACTCAAGAGGTACCACCCTGATCCTTATCATGTTATTCCTCATGATGAGGTATAGGTACATGCTGATATGACCTATAAAGAGGTTACTATGAAAATTCTTGGGTGCATTGATAAGGTCTTACATAACAAGACGATTCCCATGGTGAAAGTACATTAGCAGCATCACACTACGGAAGAAGCAACGTGGGAGTTGGAGGATAAAATGAGGAAAATTATCCAAACTTATTCGAGACAAATTTAGGGATCAAGTCTTTTTAAGTGGGAGGGATGTAACACCCTGTCCATCACTGTGCTAAAATGATTTGAAAACCCTATTTATTTGGATATATGACCGTCTTATACTTAATTAATTTACGTTGTTCAATATTTTTCGTGATTCGTAATTTTGATTTATTTTTATTAATTTTTATTTTATTATTTTATATATTTTAAAATTATTCTATTTTGGTTTAAATTAAAAAGAAAATTTAGAAAAAAATCATAAAATGGCAAAACAGGAAAAAACCTGCTCGTGGAAAAAATCTCGCAAAAAGTCAGTTTGCCCATGGGGGTGCTGGGCACTGTGCGCGTGAGCTTGCATGCACAATGGTCGCAGGGTATGCACACAGCACGCACGTCCCATCCGCATGCTAGCGTGTACGTCCCCTCTGTGCGCATAGCACGCACGTCCCATCAGCATGCACGACACGGGGCAGAACCTGCGCGCATGTCCTCTCGTGCGCAGGCGGGCCGTCCACACACCACTTTGTGCACGGACTGCTGCCACACACTGTGCCCGTGCCATCCTGGCAATAGGCTTGCGTGGACAGGCCCTATGTGCCTGAGACCTGCACGCGTGGCGCCTTGTGCGCCTAAGCCCTGCACGCACGGCAGCAGGCCTACAGCGTGCCGACTGGGCACTGCCACCTCGGGTAGTGCACCGCCGCTGATGGAAGAAGTCTTCCTCCTTCGTTTTTCATGCCAAGAATATTTTTCTCCTCTCTCTTTACTGGATTTTGCCACTTGGTGCGAATCCAATGGTTCCGAAATTCTATAAATTATCCTTCCCCTTCCCTTCCTCTCCACACTTCCATTTCTTTTATTTTTAAAGATTTAGATATATATATATATATATATAGTAAATTAGTGAGAGAAGAAGAGAAAGAAATGAAAACAATGAAGAAGAAAATATCGAGGTTTCGGTAAGGAATTTAGTATTATTTTCAACGTCTTAAAAAATATTTTTAAATAAGTAAAGTTAATATGATTGTTATTCTCCCTGTTTTGTATGCCTCTGTGTTCAAATTAATCGAATTGTTCTGATTTTCAAGCATGCTGTGTGAATTACTAACACTTGATGAATTTGCATGTAATATATATAGTATATAACCCTAACAGTAAAAAAAAAAAAAAGAAAAAAAAAAGAAAAAGTAAAATTAAACATGCATGATCCAAAGCGTATCTGTATTGATATTCATATTGTATCAAGTGTCTTGTTAGACTTTTTATCTCTGAAGAGTATCTGTTTCTCTATTATTTGGGCATGATCTATATATATTTGATTTTCTGAACTAACGTACCATTTTCGTATTTAAATAAATGATTTTCATAATGATGAGTTAAGTAAACGAGGAAGCTAAACAGTAAGATAAAATAATAAACTTTTGAAATCTTACGATATTAATTTAATACTGTTTTCTATACTGAGTATATATAACTCACTCTTTCCATCCTCCCCTCCCCCTTCCCTCCCCCCTCCCCCCCCACCACCCACGATGAGGAAGAAAATGAGGAACTACAAACAGACCTACCCTTGAAAGCCTCTGAGGATCCCGTGGATCTACAAGTCTAAGTGCATGACTCTTCCCGCACTCTAATGAATTCCAGTAGCATAGTAAAAGAAGTGTTTTGTAGTCACTTCTGCCCTCAGTGATATATGTATTTAGAACATTATATATATATTTATAAGGAATTTGTTAAGATTTGATTCTACTGCATAAATATTATCATGTACTCGTTATTATGAATCTGTATCTAACACCATTTGTCTTAATTGACACCCAGGATGTCACAAATCCCAAAACCCTTATTGTGGTTTTCTCTACAACTGTATTTATCTAATCTTTATTGAGATTTTTTTCCAAAACTTCTAACCGGTGCCCAGATTCTCTTATTCTATTCTCTTAAATTTCTACCCCATTTTGCAGGTTATTTCTACCCTTCCCAAACTAATATAAACTCAGTTATTTTTTTTGTCGTTATATTTTGTTATGACTTAAGCACTACGATTTACCAGAATCCTTTTCTAGGTTATTTGTCTGTTTTTTTTTTCCAATGTAAAAGTTTAATAGACATTCTTAAATTTTGGGTACAACATCCAGAATGCTGAGGGCGTTCTCTCCTTAACTCCTATGAGTTTCTTAATTTCCTGCAAATTACTTAAATGGAGACCAAGAGCCCATTTCTCAAAATTTGCTCCACCAACGACTGAGCACCGTAAACTACTACGGTTTCACCTCTAATTCTCTACCTCCCATCCTAATTTACTACTCATCCGGTGTTCACTCTCCTAGTCCATCAATCTCCTAAGTTCTACTGTAAGTGCTGATATGCCCCAATGTAAACCGACTCTGATTATAGAAGATCATGGTTTATGACACTGATATCAGTGCATTGAGAGATGACAGAAGACATTAAATTAGATTTCCTACTCACTCTGGATCGAAATGGAAATAATCATTTAAGAACTTTAAATTTCTAAGTGTGCTAATTACTGAGATAGATTAAGGAGGCAAATAATCCTTACCTCTTTGGCATAGAGTGATACAAATGAATCAAGGTACAATCGTCTCTGTCCCCTAAGCTAGACTCACAGCTCGTTGCGACCGCTTTTTATGTGCCATATCAATTTTCGGTCTTTGGACTTCTGCTGCCTCCCCTGCTTATGTATTCTTCCTTTCTCTGGTTCGGTTCTAGCAACCCTTCCTCTTTCCTCTCTCTCCTACCATCGATCTTGTCATTTTAGGGTTCTATTTTCATTTCCTCATTTTTTTTAATAAATGAAGCTTCTTTATATATTATGGGATGGGAAGATCTCAATTGTCTAAAGAAAGGTGAGATCTAGACCACTCAAATTATTATTCCCTGGTCGTTACAGTTTAAACTGGAGAAGAGAGTCGGGTTGGAGAGGATTAGCAGTATACTAGTGCTCACATAATTATATTAGAATTATGATAGTGAGAGATTATAAAATGTGAAGCGATGTTGGGTATGAACTGCAGGAACTGAGTGACAGGTAACCAACTGGAGAAAAGAAAATTGACTGGTAGATTAGATAAAATCGTAAAGAGTCCAACGGTAACCGTAGAGTTGAATGGGATTAAATATAGAATTATAGCTCTTGGAGAGAGTGTGAGGATGACTAATAGGACGATTGGAACCAAGTGGTTGACGGAAAAAATGTCTATATATATGTATATACCAGTCATACTATGATAACGTAGTTGCATGTTTTGTTTTTTCGTGTATAAGTGTGTATGTGGGCGATTATATGGCTGTCAGAAATTAGTCGGTGTATGAATAGGGAGTGGTTTTTGCAGCAGGATGCTCTGCGTATAATGTGATGATCGAATTGTGGTGTGCATGCATGTAATTGCATGAAATATGATGGTATTAATTGATTACTATTTTTTGGGCATGTTGCTATTAGTATAAATTGCTTGATCATGGGCTACTTATAATGTTTATTTGAATACTGAAATATTCTGTATATTATGTTTGAGAGTGTGGTGAAGTAGGGAGCTGTGTGACGGGGTTCCAGATGAATAAATTATAATGGTAAGAGAAAGAGGGATAAGTGCACGAGTAATAAAAAATATGGAGAATGAACTGATTTGAGACCAAGTAGAAGATTTAGAGTGGGAGGATAGGGAAACTGAGAAGAGAAAATATATAAAATACATATAACAAAGGACTAATTCTATGATAAATACCTTGGTTGGCACACTTGACAAGACTAATCCACATTATTCATGTAATAATACAGTTGTTAAGCAAAATATAATTTATACGACGTTAAGCATACCTTACCAACACAAGTTTTCCAGACATGGAAATGTTATTACATAACCAACACCCCAAAGGCACAAGGCAGAACCAGAACCACTTACCAAACGGAGTATCTCAAGCCGAAGACTCAGAAACAGATGTTCCTCAAGCTCTTGTGCATACCTCTCCATCACATATCCCAACCTTCTTTGGTAGTACCCTCCTGCTCTGTCTCATCTTTGCTTCCTTTATCTTCCTCTAGCGCACACTTCGGATGAAGATCAAAGTCACACTCGTCACAGTTGAATGACCATACATTGCCCGGTTTCCCCACATCCATCA